>JADRCC010095212.1:0-19140 GCA_019843855.1 Hylomyscus alleni
CTCCCATTGATGACCGACTTGGCCATCCTCTGCTATACATATACTGCTGGAACCATTAGTCCCACCATGTGTACTCTTTGGTTGGTGGTTGAGTCCCTGGGTGCTCTGAGGGTACTAGTTAGTTCATATTGTTGTTCCTCCTAAGGGGCTGCAAACCTTTCAGCTCCTTGGGTCCTTTCTCTAACTCCTTCATTGAGGACCCTGTGCTCAGTCCAATGGTTGGTTATGAGCATCTGCCACTGTATTTGTCAGGTACTGAGGACTGACAGTCTTGAACTGTGCAGTACTTGTGCATGCTGCCACAGGTTCTGTGAGTTAATCTGTGCATCAACCCCATGGTGTCTTGAAAATACTGTTTCTTTGGAGTCAGACATCACCTCTGACTCTTACAATCTTTCTTCCTTCTTTTTTTTTTTAACATAGTTCCCAGAGCCCTGAGGGGAGGGTTTGATGAAGATATCCCATCTCTGACTATGTGTACAAACTGTTTAGTTGTGGGTCTCCTTGCTAGTTCAAATCTACTACAAGAAGAATCTTCTCTGATGATTGTTGAGTGTGACATTGATCTATGGGTATAATACACTGTCATTAGGAGTCATTTTATGGTTATGCTCCTTTAGCAGAACAACAGTATTTGGTTTTCACAAGTCTATGACCTATGTCAGGTTCTTAAACACCTAAGCAATGTCAGGGATACATTCCATCTCCCATCTCGTGGATCAGGCCTTAAATATTATCAGAGATAAGTTGTTTATTTTCACAAGATACCATTATTGTGCCAGTATATCATGAAAGCAATTCTCTGTTGTAAATCACAGATTTTATAGGTGTATTGGTGGTTGCTTCCCCCTTCTCCTTAGTAGCATGGAGAGTATCTTATAGTATCATAAACAAGAGTGAATATGGGTGAAGGCTCTAGTTAGTTATAAGCTTGACTTCTTGTCCAGTGAGAAATGTCTTCAACAATATGGCCTTATCATTGGTTTGTGCAGACACACCAATAAACTTGGCAATAACCTGAGATGTTTGGGGGTTTCCAGGGAATCCCTTATGAGGATAGAATATCTTCAAATTGTAGTTACACATAATAAAGGGATATGTGAACACACAAAATATACAGCTCTGGAATATAGAGATGAAACTAAGAAAAACCATTGCAACTAAAGCTGTTTTTTTTCCTCAACTGAAATTTCTACAATTCTTTAGATATATCATTCCCAGTGATATTGATTGGTTTATAAAAATATACATGTAAAGTAATGTTTCATAATATGCAATGTCTATAGAGAATGGGTAGTTAGAAAAAAATCATAAATTTTAATCTCATCTTGAAATTGATTTTTAAATATTGAGTTATTTAATATCCAAATGTTCTTTATCTAAAGTATATTGGCAAGAATTTAATTTTTTTCATATGTTAAATAAGATTTGTCTCATAACACAGAATATCAACATCAGATAATTGATAATGGTATGAACTCCAAATCTTGATCCTTCTGCTTCAGCTTCCTAAGGATTGCAGGTATACGACATCAGACCTAACTAAAACAGTCCTGTCATTTTGATATAGAGCTTAGAACTCTGGGCTTTATGAATGCTAAGCAAGTGCTCCGTCATTAACCTCTATTTAATTTCAGTGAAACAGTTTAGATACCTCAGTGGGAACTCACTGATACATAGCTGCAACTTTTGTTTAAGAACAGATATGGAAGTTTCCTCTATACTGGCCATCTTTCATAGTATAATAGTGGTATGCATATTATGGGTGTAACCAACCACTTTAAGATTTTATTTAGGGCCTACTATGTAAAATGAAAACCACTTCTGGTACTGTTATTGGTTCAAGAATCTATAGCTATACAGATTCTATACTATGTGAGAGAACTTATTATTTGTGGCTTTCCCTTCTCTCCCTGGGAATGTTGGTCACTGGCCCATGAGTACAAAGGGAGCAGAGTTAACAACAATGTTCAGATTGCCCATGAGCATGAAGGAAATGCCATACTTCTGGCATCAGCTACAGAGAGGCAGCTCAACTTTATTAGGGGTGAACCAAGGGCTATAAAGTTCTGGAGAAGAAGTGGGTAAGTATCATTGACTAGAGCTTAGGATACCAAAGAATTCCTCATTGGCATGGAGAGGTATTCCAGGGAATTCCAGGTTGCTTGCTAGGCAAGTTCTTATCTGGAGAAAGAAAGATGAACTGTAATCTAATCAAGGCTACATGACATTCTGCAGGTAGGGGATTTTGGAGGTTAGGGCTCCCTAGAGAAAATCAAAGAAGGGGAATCTCTGCTGGTAGAGGAGCTATCAGGACATGGTAGGCTATGACATTAATTAGCAAGGTTTCCCCACAATTATTCTGGTAAGTAAACATATTATCAAATCAAATTCTAGTGATCTATCATAATACCTGTAGATTATGGCATCTCTGAGCTCTCATCAAAGACGCATCATTTAACACTAGATAATGACTAACACAGAGACCCACAGGTGTACAGTGTACAGAGATTGAGAAACTATAAAATGTCCATCCACATATGTATCTCTTCTCCAAAGGCTTAGTTAGACACCATTGTGAATGAGGGAACAGAAAGAGTGTGAGAGTTAGAAACAGCTGATGTGTTCAAGCACTGGACAAAATTCCTGCATGGAAGGGGAGCTAGCCATACAAATTTACCCCTGGCTGAGGAGCTATTGGCAGTTCTTAGTTGCTGGGAGTGAAAGGGTAAGTTTTCTCTAAATACTTAACCTCTGTCAGATCTCCCATGATCCAGAGAATGTGAGCAGGGAAAATTGGTTTTGATGGAGAAAAAAAACATAAGGGAAATGGACTGGGAACTGTTGTGGCAAGGAGGATGAGCATGATCAATCAGCTTGTATCTAATTTTGAAATAACTAGTTTAAAATGAATAAGGAACTTGACTTAATATTAATTTAAAGCTCTAAAACATCATAGAGATTTACTAATATAAATCTTATGAAATTGTCAATATATTAGACCTCTTTGACTCCAAATAGCAAACCTTTTGGTGTAATCTGTATTATTTTATTGAAAATAGATTCCTTTCACATATAATATATCCAGACCACAGTTTTCCCTCCCTCCACTGCCTGCTCCTCCCACTTCCCCTCTACTCCAGATACACTCTCTATCCATTTCTCTTCAGAAAAGAGCAGGCCTCTAAAAGAACGCAACCAAACACAACAAAACAAGATAAAAAATAAAAAGCAAAAGTATTTTACTAGGTTCTCCATGTATATTTTCTTGCTGTTAGATTGGTGTTTTTGTGGAATTTCTAAAATTGGAAGTGGCTGTATCTCTGACTGTTTTGCCTGTTCTTGGGGCTCTTTTCCTCTTATTGGGTTGCCCTGTCTAATAATCATCTGTATTTTTTTTAAAAAAAAAAAGGAAGAAAGAATAGAAGGCAATTAATAGAAGGTCTAGTTAAATTCCACCTATTTATTTTTACCATAGCATAATGGCTTAGTGGAGAATGCCATGGTTTTGTTTATGATATTACCATTTAAAGAATGTCTTTGAAGAGCAACAAACATGAAGAAGTAAGTATGGTTTTCTCATGAAACCCATATACAGATGAGGAAACAGTAATTTTGATTCAAATTATTCTAAAGAAATCCTGAGTACTACTGAACAAGTCCCTTTTTAATTTTCCTATATCCTACCAAAAAAAAAAAAATTTTTTTTTTTCCCGCTTTATCCAAGGTCTCTGAGTTATACTAGTTATCCTTTGCTAAGAACAAGATATTTGATGATATTTAATTGTTATTTTATTATTATTATTAGTAGTAGTAGTAGTAGTAGTAGTAGTAATAGTAGTCGCAGTAGTAGTAGTTTCCTTGAAAACACTATAATTTTCCAGTATAGATTAGAACACCCTCTACGTAGTAAGCCATTTGTAAGTAAAAAAGAAATTCTTACTTCACTTTATTAAATGTTAGAGAAGCTCACATTACCTTTTCTAAAGCAGAAAATACTACATGTTATATTTTACTTCCAGTTTGACAATGCTAAATGTGAAGAAAATGTTATCATTTCTGTTGACTAAAGATTCAGACATAACTGTGACAAACCATGCTATTGTATAATATTTAACTCTGAAGAATTTCTGCCTATTATTCTCTTACTTGGGAGACAGGAGAAACAGAGTACCTTTTGCTAGCCTTGAAAAGTAAGTTGCTATGTTATGAAATGACATTAAACAAGGAACTGTGAGTGCTACTCAGTGTTTATCATAGGTCTTCCAACAACCTACAAAAAGGCAGAAATGTCATTTGAACAGTTATAAGGAAACAGGAGGAAAAGATTTCTTCCAACAATTATATCATTTGCAAGGACATACCTTGCTCTAGGTCAGAACACAGGAATTTGACATCTTGATCAAAACCTTGTAATATTAGCACCAATGAACTTAATAAAACTGTGTTATGCATGTGGTCATCTGATCCAGAAATAAATTACAGATATTACTATGAATTGGACTTCTTTTTTGTATTGTGAATCACCACCAGTCCTGTAGAGTTTGAGCCACCACCACCATTATCTGCTTACTTCCTTATTTCCTTCCTATCAATTTTGATGAGCATACATTTTATTTTCTACCTTTTATAATATTCACTAAATTCAACTTTTAGCACCATCCTATTTTAAAGAAAAATTAAATGCCTCCCATATTTATGAATACAATTTTATCCTTCTAGCTATTTATTTACATAGATGTTATAAGTACATATCAGAGACAAAGATGAAGGGAAATTTCTCTACTCTCCTATGGCAATTATGATAAATACCTCCCTTACAAACATAGATTGCTTCTTTTGAGTCTGTGTCAATATGCTTTTATGTACCCATTCAATTCCTTTATTCAGCTGTCATAAATTACTTGCTTGATTGCAGTTATAGTCATCATAGTGGAATCTAGCAAAATGTCTGATTTCAATGACCTCAAATATACCAGTGTAAGTAAAGCACTATTGAAATTATTGATCATGCTAATCATACTAATCTTGTTGCTTTTATTTGAATTATACTTGAAATTAATATAATTAGAAATCTTCTGCCTCAAGGCATATAACTTATAGCTAACTATCAAACTTTCCTCAAGTTAGTTTTCTCTTGTTCAATTCATTGACACTCAATTATTACTGTATTTTAGTAGGGCCTGGAATACTCATTAAAAGCTCTGGTTCCCATACAATAATAATGATAATAATAATAATAATAATAATAATAATAATAATAATAATAAATCATTATATTATATATTATATATAATTATTATTATTATAATATTCCAGTTTCATTGTGGGTGACAAAGTCATGAAGATTTTTTTCTAAAAGTCAAAATCTGATAAGGTCATTTTCATGTGGAAACTATTCAACATCCTCTCTAGCCAGAGAGTAAATTCCTTGCTTTGTGTTCTAGATATTAGGATTAGCCATGTATGTTTCTTTGTCTGATAGACAGTGATCCTAGATTTTTAAATCTCTTGCACAGTTTGGTTATGCCTATTAATGTTCTTTCTCATGCTTAGGATGAACTTTTCCAAATATAGCCTATTTTCAAAAGGAGGATAATATGGAATAGAGCTGAATCTATTAACAGATTTTAGTCGACATCAGTCAAATTTAACTGAGATAGAGCCTATATGAAAATTAAAGTTTAAGAAAGATGTATTTGTTGCTGAACATATTTGAGACTATTTCTGTTACAGTACTGAATATATATCTAATCTACCATAGAGATTAATATTTACTAAGCATTGCTTACTATATGGTGAAGAAAATGGCCAAATAATAAACTATTAGATTCTTATATACATTGTTTTGTCCTATATTAAAAAGTAAATGTATTGCTCTTTCTATCACCACAGACCCTATCCCCAGGGCTCATCTCTAGTACTATAACAGAATACCAGTTGCAGCCTTTCCTCCTTGCTCCCCACACTTTTTGTGTATGTTACAGACAATCCATTTCTAATCTTCCCCACTTCTGAATTGTTGCATTCTTCCAGACCTCTTTGTTAACTTAAGGATATCTCCTCCCAGTGCAACATGTATGTGGAAGTCAGACCCATAGAGCTCCTACTTCTGAGATCTAGTCCACCCAGTCTCATACCCATCTCTGTAGTAGTAGGAAACCTGATGTGGTCTTGCTTTCCTCTCTGACTCCATCCTGGATTGGTCACAAAGACTCTTTCAATCTTCCTTTCCCCAATTAATCCAAATTAACTGGCATCAAATACCAGCAGACATTCCATATGAACATATCTGCTAAACAGGCTATATCCATAGGAAAATGGGAACCATCACACTTTCAAAAATTATAGAGAGGATACATAAACCAAGAAAAAAATCCACTCATTCCAAAAAGAGAAATTAAAAAATTCACACCTAGAAATTTTATCACCCCAAACCAAGAGGCCTAGAGGCCAGCATAAAAAAACAATAGCAGCTAGAGCAATATATCTACACTAAAGCCCAGCTACTCTAACACAGCAGGCCTTGAGTATTCCAACAGAGCTGAAGCATAAGGAAAAGACATTAAAACAGCTTTTATGAATATAATAGAAGTCTCCAAAGAGGAAATGAATATGTTTCTTAAAGAAATGCCAGAAAAAAAAGAAAAAGAAACAGTGTTAAGAAATAAAGAAATTCAAGACCTGAAATTGGAAATGGAATCAATAGAAAACACAATCTGAGGGAATTCTGGGAAAATAAAACTTAAGAAATTGAATAGGAACTACAAAGGCAAGCTTTACCAACAAAATAAAAGAGATAGAAAAGAGAATCTCAGGCATATAAGATACAATAGAATTAATGGGTACATGAATCAAAGAAAATGTTATATCCAAAAACTCTTGATGCAAAGTATCCAAGAAAGTTTGGGAAACTATGAATAGAGGAAACATAAGAAAAAAATAGATATAGAAGACAAAGAAGAAGTCCATCTCAATGGTCCAGAAATATTTCTAATAAAATAATAAAAAAAATCTTAAATTAAAAAAAAAGGTGTTGCCCATAAAGGTAAAAGAAGTATACAAAGCACCAAATAGATAGGACTAGAAAATCTCCCTTTTCACATACTACTACTATTAATAACAACAACAATAATAATAATCTTAATACTAAATATACAGAGTAAATAAATAATGTTAAAGTATCTAGTGAAAATGACCAAGTAAAATATAAAGGCAAAGGTATTAGAATTATACCTGACTTCTCACTGCAGATTCTAAAAGTCAGAAGACTTTGGACAGATGCCCTGCAAACACTGAGACCAGAGATGTCAGCCTAGACTACTAAAACATGAAAACATTTAATCACAATAGATAAAGAAAACAAGATACATCATGGCAAAATCAAATTTAAACAATCTATTTGCAAATATAACCACATGAATGGCTAGAAGAAAAATACCAACTTAAGGATGTTAACAGTATACATGGGAACTCAGAAAATAAATAACATCATACCAGCAAAATAAAAAGAAGAGATATGCATATACACCACCACCAGCAGCAGCAACAACAACAATAATAAAACACCAATAACAATAACAACAATAAAATCACAGGAATCAACAATCATTGGTCATTGATATTTCTCAACATCAATAGACTCAATTACCCAATAGAAAGAAACAGACTAACAAGATGGATGGGAAAACAGCATCTATCCTACAGCATCCAAGAAAAAAGATAGTCTAGGCTACAGGCCTCCCCACCCAATCAAAAGACAAAGGAACCTCTGTCCAGCCTAGGATATGATCCTTCAGGTTTGTATTTGCATCCAGGAGGGAACCCTGTGCTACAGTCCTCCCCACTGCAATCACACCCAGAAACAGCTTGACTCCCATGAGTTCTGAAATACCTAGTCTCACACGTCTCATAGGAGGGACAGGCTCTAGTCAGAGACAGCAAGACCAGTTAACACCAGAGATAAGAGGCAAGTGCAAGAACATAAGCATCAAAAACAAATGCTACTTGGCATTATCAGAATCGCATTATTGCCACTCCTGAGCAAACCCTGTATACCCCAACACATCTGAAACACAAGATTCTGATCTAAAATCCCATCTCCTGATGATGGCAGAGAACTTTAATAAGACGGACATAAATAACTCCTTTAAAGATATACAGGAGAACACAGCTAAAAACGTAGAAGCACTTAAAGAGGAAACACAAAAATCCCTTAAGGAATAAAAGGAAAACAAATTCAAACAGGTGAAGGAATTGAACAAAACCATCCAGGATCTAAAAATTGAAAAAAAAAAATAAAGAATTCACAAAGGTGACAACCCTGGAGGTGGAAAACCTAGGAAAGAAATCAGGAGTCATAGAAGCAAACATCACCAACAGAATACAAGAGATAAGACAATCCCAGGCATAGAAGATACCATAGAAAACACTGATACAACAGTCAAAGAAAATGCAAAATGCAGAAAGATTCTAAACCAAAACATTCAAGAAATTCAGGACACAATGAAAAGATCAAGCATAAGGTAATAGGTACAGAAGACAGTGAAGAGTCCCAACTTAAAGGGCCAGTAAATATCTTCAACAAAATTATAGAAGAAAAATTCCCTAACCTAAAGAAAGAGATACCCATAAGCAAACAAGAAGCCTACAGAACTCCAAATAGATGGAACTAGAATAGAAATTCCTCCTGTTATGCAATAGTCGAACACTCCTCCATTGTTAGTGGAATGGCAGGTTTGTACAACCACTCTGGAAATCAGTCTGGTGGTCCCTCAGAAAATTGGAAATAGTTTTACCTGAGGACCCAGATATACTATTCCTGGGCATATACCCAAAAGGTGCTCCAACAAATAACAAGGACACACTCTCTATTCTGTTCATAGTGGTCTTATTTATAATATCCAGAAGCTTGAAACAACCTAAATGCCCAGCAGTGGAGGAAAGGACACATAAAATGTTGTACATTTACACAACTATTAAAAAAGAATGGCTTCATGAAACTCACAGGCAAATAGATGGAAGTAGAAAATATCATCTTGAGTGAGGTAACCCAGTTACAAAAGAACATCCATGGCATATACTCATATTAGGAAAACAGCTCATAATACTCAAGATACAACTCACAGACCATATGAAGGTCAAGAAAAATGAAGACCAAATTGTGAATGCTTCAGTCCTACTTAGAAGGGGGATGAAAATAATCATGGCAGTTAGATGGAGGGGTGAGAGAGAAAGATAAAGAAAGAGAGAGACAGAGACAGAGACAGAGACAGCAGAGAGAGACAGAGAGAGACAGAGATAGAGACAGACAGAGACAGAGACAGAGAGACAGAGAAACAGAGAGACAGAGACAGAGAGAGACAGAGACAGAGAGAGACAGAGACAGAGAGAGAGGGAAAAGGGGGCAGGATCATGTGTGGTAGGAGACAGAGAAGAACAGAGGTTCAGGAAATTGAGTGGAGGCATATAGCAGTAGTGGTTGGGGAACAGGGCATAGCCACTAGAAAGTCCCAGATGCCAGGAAAGCAAGAGGTTCCCAGGATGCAAAGGGGATGACATTAGCTGAAATACCCAACAAAGTAGGTATAGAAACTCTGAAGACCCTATCTAGTGGATAGGTACTGTTCCTGGTTGAAGGACTGAACCACCCACCTATCTCAAAAATTTTAACCCAGTATTGTTCCTGTCTAAAGGAAATGCAGGGACAAACAGTGACATAACGACTGAATGAAAGGCCATCCAGAGACTGCTCTACCTAGGGTTCCATCCCATCTGTAAACACCAAACCCAGACACTATTGCTGATGCCAAGAATCACTTGCTGACAGTAGCCTGGGATAGCTGTCCCTTGAGAGACTCTGCCAGTGCCTGACCAATAGCAATGTGGATGCTCACAGCTAACCAATCAGACTGAGCTCAGGGACCCTAGTGGAAGTATTAAGACAAAGACTGAAGAAGCAGAATGGGATTGCAATCCCAAAGGAAGAACAACAATATCAACTAACTGGACTTCCCAGAGCTCCCAGGTACTTACTTATCCACCAACCAAAGAGTATACATGTAGGGGACCATGGCTCCAGCTGCATATGTAGCAGAGGATTGCCTTATCTGGCATCAATTGGAGGGGAGGCCCTTAGTCCTGTGGAGGCTTGATGCCATCACAGAGGGACATGCTCTGGCCTTGAGGCTGGAGTGGGAGGGTGGGTAGGAGAACACCCTCATAGAGGCAGAGGGTTGGGGGTGGTATCAGGGGTTTGCAGAGGAGGAAATACAAAGGGGAACAACACTTGCAATGTAAATAAATAAAATAAACAATAAAAAGAGAGAAGATGATTTATATTCTAATGAGAGAACAGAATGAGTATGGACACAGATAGGAGGGGTGATGTTAAGGAACAAGGAAGATAGAGGGAGGGAACTCTTCAAAATTAGATGAGAAAAAAATTATTGTCACTAAAAAAAAACAAAAGAAATGCAATGTCTTCTTGGATTTTTCTTTTCATAAGTATAGACTGTTCTTCCCTATGTCATTTGGTTAGTTTTGGCTTGAAGTGTATTTTGTCATTCAGATATTACAATGACTACCAATTTGTTTCTGAGGTCATATTTTGAAATATATTTCTATCTATCCTTTTACCCCAAGGTTATTTCTATCCTTTAAGATTTTTCTTGTTGAATCCAGAACTATGGATCCTATTTTCACATCCATTTTGTTAGTCTCTGTTCTTTTATTTGGAAATTGAGAACATTGGTGTACAAAAATATCAATGTGTATTGTTATCTGCTGCTTTTGTGTGCGTTTGTGTCTCTGTGTGTGTGTCTGTGTGTATATATGTGTGTGTGTGTGTGTTTAAGGTATTTCTCCTTTTTTGATTTTCTAGTTTGAGATTTATTCCTTGTATTTTCTTGGGTTTGCTTAACCCCTTTAGGTTGGAGTTTTTCTTCTAGTACCTTCTTTAGGGTGACATTTGTCAATAGATATTGCTTAAATTTGGTTTTATCATGCATTGCTTTGTTATCTTCATGTACAGTGTTTGAAAGTTTTGCTGGGTATAGCAGTCTGTCCTGGCATCTCCTGTTTCTTAGAATCTGCAAAACATAATTCCAGGCTCCTCTGGCCATGAGAATGAATGGAAATCTGTAGCTGACAGGGATAGGGAGGTGGGGGGCATCTCCAGGATGTGAGGGAGACCTGGGATAATGGAGGTATCCAAGAATCAATAGGGATGACATTAGCTGAGACTCACAGCAGTGGGGATATGGAACCTGAAGAGGCCACTTTCTATAGACAGGCAGGAGCCCCAGTGGAGTTATAAGGACACTAACCCACCCACAAAACATTTGATCCCAAATGTATCCTGTCAACAAGAAGTGCAGGAGTGGGTGACAGAGCAGAGACGAAGGTAATGGGAAATCAATAACTGGCCCAACTTGAGACCCATCCGATGGGCAAGCACCAATTCCTGACAGTATTAATGATACTCTGTTATGCTTGCACACTGGAGTTTAGCATGGTTGTCCTCTGAGAGGCTCCACCCAGAAGCTGACTCAGACAGATGCACACACCCACAGCCAAACAGATGGAGCTTGGGGACTCTATGGAAGAATAGGAGGAATTATTGTAGGCCCAGAAGGGTATAGGAACTCTACAGGAAAACAACACAGTTAACTAACCTCGATCCTTGGTGATTCTCAGAGACTGACCCACAAACCAAAGAATATACATGAGCTGGACCTCGACCTCTGCACAAATGTACCAGAGGTGCAGTTTGGCCTTCATGTGGGTTCCAAACAACTAGATAACAGGGGCTATCTCAAAAGCTGTTGCCTTTTTTTGGGATATGTTCTTCTAACTGGACTGTCATGCCTGGCATCAGTGGGAGAGGATGCTCCTACCCCTGCAGAATGTGAAATATCCAGGGGGTCCCCAACCAGCTTAGAAGAGAAGGGGAGTGAAGATAGAGGAAAGAATTGTGGGAACAGTTACCATGAGGGGGACAGTAAGCAGGATCTAAAGTAAATAAGTTAAATAAACAAATTTAAAATTTTGAAAACATGCTAAAAGTAATATTAATCATTCCTTAATGTAAAATGTGACATAAAAATGGAGATAGAAAATAAGGATGACATTAAATTTTAGAGATGTTTTATTCATGTTTTAAATAATGTTATTTCAAGCATCCTATATCATATTTATGTGCAATTAATTTTACATAAACATATCTAGTAAATAAACATCACTAAGAATTCTGATAGCTTCATTATTTGAATATAGGCAGTTATGATACTTCTGATGTCTATGTTTCTTGAGCTCTTATTACAATTTTCTCTATGTATAAATAGTACAGATGTTTAAGTATTCTTCCTTTGTAGAGGTAGCAAAAATATATATTTTATCAGAATTTTTTGTTATAACAAAATATTTTCTTATAACAAGAACAAACTAAAATTTCTAGCATATTTGCATAGACAATCTCTAGTTTCATAATTTTAAATTTAAAGATAAACATAAAAAAATTCTACTCAGTTATGGGTACTATGTATTTTCCCTTTTAATTGTTATTTAATAACTCTGCTACCATATACTGCTCTTGATTTGTGTCTATTTTTCTTTAATCATTTTTGTTACTTATATGTATATGTATATATATGCAAGCATATATGTATGTATATATTTATGCTTGCATATATATATATATATACATATATACATATATAAATGCTTGCATATAAATACATAAATACAACCTGCTGTGTCCAAAAAAAGAACCTTTATCATATTAATAAAAATGATTTTAAAAAATATATCTTGTGCTAATCCTGTGCCACAGCACCCTGAGTTAATTCTGTGCCACAGCACTCCATAACCAAGTACTTGCAGGAGAGAGTAGGTCTCCCAGGAGTCCTGACAAGCCTGTGAGCACAGGTAAGACCACTACCTATGCTCAGAGGGACCCACCTGGAGCCCACAGGAAACAGGAACTGAGAATCAGCCTGGGAAAAGATTCCTTTAGGTTTCCATCTGCACCTGGAGCTAATCCTGTGCCACAGAGCTCTGTACACAAATACCAGAGGGAGAGAGCTGATCTACCAGGAGTACTGACACAACAACACAAATAAGACCACCATTTCTGTTCAAATTTCTGGCCTAAGAGGGACCCTTCCAGAGCCAGTAGAACACAGGAACCAAGGAATAGCTGGGGACAGGATCCTTCTGGTTTCTGTCTGCACCCAAGAGATGACCCTGTGCCACAGCTCTCCATACCCAAATTCCTCCAGGAGAGAACTGGTCTTCAAGAAGTACTGACAACAGGCTTGCAGGAGAGAGAAGCCACAGTCAGAGATTGCAAAACCCCTTAATACCAGAGATAAACAGACGGTGAGAGGCAAGGGAAAGAATATAAGCAACAGAAACCAAGGATACTTGACATCTTCAGAATCTAGTCCTTCCAACACTGAGATCCCTGAATAACCTAACACACCAGAAAAGCAAGACTCTGATTTAAATTCATATTCCATGATGATAGAGGACTTTAAGAAGGACATAAATAACTCCCTTAAAAAATATACAGGAGAACCCAGCTAAACAGGTAAAAGCCCTTAAATTGGAAACACAAAAATCCCTTAAAGAATTACAGGAAAACACAACTAAACAGGTGAAGGAAGTAAACAAAACCATCCAGGATCTAAAATGGAAATAGAAACAATAAAGAAATTACAAAGGGAGACAACCCTGGAGGTAGAAAACCTAGGAAAGAGATCAGAAGTCATAGATGTAAGCATCACCAAGAGATAGAAGAGAGAATCCCAGGTGCAGAAGATACCATAGAAAACATTGACACAACACTCAAAGAAATTGCAAACTGCAAAGAGCTCATAATCAAAAACTTCTGGGAAATCAAGGACACAATGAGAAAACAAAAATTAAGGATATTAGGTATAGAATAGAGAGAAGAATCCCAACTTAAAGGGAATATCTTCAACAAAATTATCGAAGAAAAATTCCCTAACCTAAAGAAGAGATGCCCACAAACATACAAGAAACCTACAGAACTCCAAATAGATGAGACTAGAACATAAATTCCTCCCATTACATAATAGTCAAAAAAATGCACAATACAAGGAAAGAATATTAAAAGCAGTAAGGGAAAAAGGTCAAGTAATGTATAAAGGCAGACCTATCATCAGACTTCTCACCAGAGACAATGAAAGCTAGAAGATCCTGGGCAGATGTTATATAGACCCTAAGAGAACACAAATGCCATCCCAGGCTACTATACCCAGCAAAACTCTAAGTTACCGTAGATGGAGAAACAAGATATTTCATGTCTAAAACAAATTTATACAATATCTTTCCACAAATCTACCCCTACCAAGGATAATAAATGGAAAATGCCAACACAAGGAAGGAAACTGTACCCTTAAATAAGCAAGAAAATAATCTTCTATCAACAAACTCAAAAGAAGATAGCCACACAGTCATAAAAATATCAAAAATAACAGAAAGCAACAATGACTATTCCTTAATATTTCTTAGTATCACTGGACTCAATTTGCCAATAAAAAGACAGAGAATAATGTTGAACTGTGAAATGCAGTCTGTGTTCTTGGTTAAGTGAGGTTGGAGACCCAGTAGAAAATTCTACAAGGGACAGAACAATAAACTATGTCCCCAGACATAGATGCCTGACACCACAAGCCATCACTCCATTATCCTGTGGCTAGACCTTGCAACAAGCTCCCAGTGTTCATTCTCGACTCTACCCCAACAGTCATCTGACTACAGCAAGGTAGGCCCCACCCCATCATTACCAGGGAACAGAAAGGTAGCCCAGCCCACTATAAATGTGGCTGTTTGACTCCTCCTTTCTCTCTTAACCTCTTACTCTTAACTTCTTGTTTTTATTTCCCCCCTTTTGCTCCCTCTCTACCCCTCTCTTCCCCCTCTCTCCAAGTGGCCATAGCCAGTCTCTACTTTTCTACCTTTTCTCTCTCTCTTTTCTAAAATACCTTAAGATCATGGAGTACCTCCTTTCATCTAGACTTGCCATGCTGAAACAATAGGCCTTCCTCTAAAAAGCCACATCTAATTTCCCACAGGAAAGTCTTCCAACTCCAGTCTCAAGACTGGACCACTGGGAACCCCATTTTCTCCCCACCCCTTTCTCCCTTCATCCCTGGGGCTGACTGAGCTGCCACAGGGGACCCCAATTCATTCTCAGCTCTTCTGTGGTATCCAATGAAATCTTCCAATGCCCAGGAGCTAGAACCTGTCATCCTTGGCCTCCATGAGGCCCAGGGACCATAGGACTGTTCCCATTCCACAACTGCAGACTGGAATAGTAGCATTCCACAGCCAGATGCCACCTGTGTCCTCCTGCCCAAAGTACTGGAACTATGGTGGGACACTGATTAACCCCTCCTCATTTATTATTTCCCTGGCACCCAGCAGAATAAAAGACTGGATATGTAAACAGGACCCAGCATTTTGCTGCATACAATGAACACACCTCAGTGTCAAAGACAGACATTACCTCAGATTAAAGGACTGGAAAACAACTTTCCAAGGAAATGACCCCAAGAAACAAGCTGGAGTAGCCATTCTAATATCAAATAAAAATGACTTTCACATAAAGTTATCAAAAATTGTAAGGAAAGAAACTTCATATTCATCAAAGGAAAAATACACCAAGAACTCTCAATTCTGACCATATATGCTCCAAATGTAAGGGCAATCACATTTATAAAAGAAACTTTACTAAAGCTCAAAGCACACATTTCAACTCACATAATAATAGTAGGAAACTTCAACACCCCACTCTCAGCAACGGGCAGATCATGTAAACACAAACTAAGCAGAAACACATTGAAACTACCAGAACTTATGAACCAAATGGTTTTTAACAGATATCTATAGAATATTTCATCATAAAACAAAAAATATACCTTCTTCTCAGCACCTCATGGTGCCTTCTCTAAAACTGACCATATAATCAGTCCCAAAAAAGGCCTCAACAGACACAAGAAGTTTGAAATAATCCCAAGCATCTTATCAGATCACTACAGACTAAAGTTGGTCTTCAATAGTAACAAAAATAACAAAAAGCCTACATATACATGGAAGCTGAACAACATTCTACTCAATGATAACTTGGTCAGGAAAAAAAGAAATTAAAGACTTTAGAATTTAATGAAAATGATCAAAAGGACTTTAAGCATTTCTTTTTTTATACTTTTTTCTTTATTAGATATTTTCTTTATTTACATTTCAAATGTTATCACCTTTCCTGGTTTGCCTTCTGAAAATCCCCTACTTCCATGCCCATCATCCTGATCACCAACCCACCCACTCCTACTTCCTGGTCCTGTAATTCCCCTACACTGGAGCATTGAGCCTTCACAGGACTAAGGGCCTCACCTCCCATTGATGATCAACAAGGACATCCTCTGCTACATATGTGACTGAAGCTATGGGTACCTCCATGTATACTCTTTGTTTAGTGGCTTAGTCCCGAGGAGCTCTGAGGGTACTGGTTGGTTCATATTGTTGTTCGTCCTATGGAGCTGCAAACTCCTTCAGCTCCTTGGGTCTTATTTCTAGCTCCTCCACTGGGAACCCTGTGCTCAGTCCAATTATTGGCTGAGAACATCCACCTCTGTATTTTTCAGGCACTAATAGAGCTTCTCACAAGACAGCTATAACAGGCTCCTGTCAGGAAACACTTGTGGGCATCCACAATAGTGCCTAGATTTGGTGACTGTATATGGGTTGGATCCCCAGTTGGAGCAGTCTCTGGATGGCCTTTCCTTCAGTCTCTGTTCCACACTTTGTATCTCCTCCCATGGGTATTTTGTTTCCCCTTCTAAAAAGGACCAAAATATCCACACTTTGGTCTTCCTTCTGTTTGAGATTCATGTGGTCTGTGAATTATATCTTGGGTATTCTTCACTTATCTACTATATCACTTATCTACTTATCAGTTAATGCATACCATGTGTATTCTTTTGTGATTGGGTTACCTCACTCAGGATGATATTTTCTAATTCCATCTATTTGCCTAAAAATTTCTTAAATTCATTGTTTTTAATAGCTGAGTAGTACTCCACTGTGCAAATGTACCACATTCTCTGTATACATTACTCTATTGAAGGACATCTGAGTCCTTTCCAGCTTCTGGCTAATATCAATAAGGCTGCAATGAACATAGTGGAGAATGTGTCCTTATTGCATGTTGGAGCATCTTCTGGGTATATGCCCAGGAGAGATATTGCTGGGTCCTCATGCCAAATTTAATGAGGAACCACCAAAGTGATTTCCAGAGTGGTTGTACCAGTTTGCAATCCTACCAGCAATGGAGGAGTATTCCTCTTTTTCCACATCCTTGTCAACATTGCTGTTGCCTGAGGTTTTGTTCATAGAAATTATGATTGGTATAAGGTGGAATTTCAGGGTGATTTTGATTTGCATTTCTCTGATCACTAAAGACTTTGAACATTTCTTTAGGTGTTTGTCAGCCATTCACGATTCCTCAGTTGAGGAATCTCGGTTTAAGTTCTATACCCCATTTTTTTGTTGGGTTGTTTAGTTTTCTTCTATGATTAGCTTCTTGAGTTCTTTATATATTTTGGGTATTAGACATCTATCAGATGTGGGGTTAATAAAGATATTTTTCCAATCTGTAGGTTGGTGATTTGTCCTATTGACTATGTCTTTTGCTTTACAGAAGTTTTCCAGTTTCATTAGGTCCTATTTTTCAATTCTTGATCTTAGAGTATGAGCCATTGGAGTTCTGTTTAGGAGATTTCCTCCTGTGCCAATGAGTTCAAGGCTCTTCCCTATTTTTTCTTCTATTAGATTCAGTGCATCTGGTTTTATGTTGACGTCCTGATCCACTTGGACTTGAGTTTTATGCAAGGTGACAAATATGGATCTATTTTCATTTTTCTGTATACAGACAGCCAGTTAGACAAGCATCATTTATTGAAGATGCTTTCTTTTTTCCATTGCATGTTTTTGGCTTCTATGTCAAAGATCAAGTGTCTGTAAATGTGTGATTTTATTTATGAATCTTCAATTCTATTCCATTGATCAACATCCCTGTCTCTTTACCAATACCATGCAGATTTTATCTGATCTGCAGTAAAGCATGAAGTCAGAGATGGTCATTCCCCTGCCGTCCTTTTATTGTTAAGAATTGTTTTTGCACGGCAACCAACAAATTGGGAAATGATCTTTACCAATCCTTTATCTGATAGAGGGCTAATATCCATTGTATACAAAGAACTCAAGAAGTTAGACTCCAGAGAACCAAATAACCCTATTAAAAAATGGGGTACAGAGCTAAACAAAGAATTATCACCTGATGAATACCGAATTGCTGAGAAGCACCTAAAGAAATGTTCAACATCCTTAGTCATCAGGGAAATGCAAATCAAAACAACTCTGAGATTCCACCTCACACCAGTCAGAATGGCTAGAATAAAAAACTCAGGTGATAGCAGATGCTGGAGAGGTTGTGGAGAAAGAGGAACACTACTTCATTGCTGGTGGGATTGCAAGATGGTACAACCACTCTGGAAATCAGTTTGGCGGTTCCTCCAGAAATTGGACATAGTTCTACCTGTGGACCCAGCTATACCACTCCTGGGCATATACCCAGAAGATGCTTCAACATGTAATAAGGACACATTCTCCACCATGTTCATAGCAGCCTTATTTATAATAGCCAGAAACTGGAAACAACCCAGATGTCCTTCAACAGAGGAATGGATACAGAAATTATGGTACATCTACACAATGGAGTACTACTCAGCTATTAAAAACAATGAATTTATGAAATTCTTAGGGAAATGGATGGATCTGGAGAATATCATCCTGAGTGAGGTAACCCAATCACAAAAGAACACACATGGTATGCACTCTCTGATAAGTGGTTATTAGCCCAGAAGTTCGGAATACGTAAAGTACAACCCACAAGCCTCAAGAAACTCAAGAAAAAGGAAGATATTTCATTCCTTCTTGAAAGGGGGGAACAGAATACCCATGCAAGGAGTTGCAGAGACTAACTATGGAGCAGAGACTGAAGGAAGGGCACTCTAGCCTGATATAGCTGTCTCCTGAGAGGCTCTGACAGTACCT
>JADRCC010095254.1:0-14845 GCA_019843855.1 Hylomyscus alleni
TTTTTTTTTTTCAAAAAGCATACAAAGACACATGACCTTAGAGCTTAGCGTTGGCAAGTGGGGTCATTATTGAATGATGAGGTAATTATTGAACCAACTGTCTTAATTTTCATGTCTGACCTATAGAAAAATATGAAGATCTGAGCTCTTCAGATGAGTCCTGGCCTGTCCCTCAGCGCCAGAGGCCCTGTCGAAAGAAGGGCCTCAGTATCCACGAGGGGCCTCGTGCCCTGGCCAGGATCACAGCAATTGGACTTGGAGGCAAGACTCAAACCAACTATGGTGAGAGCCACGGTTCCCAAAGCTCTTTGGTACCACATGCCAAGACTGGATATGTACAGGACTGCCCTGGTACGTGGGTCCCTGGCCTCAGACTACGGTAGGATTGGGTACCACAGGAGTGAGACTCAGAAATGACCTAGTGACAAGCTCCAGGAGTCCCTGATAACTTAAGACTTTGGTTTCATTCTGTGGATTTTCCTTTTCATTGAATATGCTGTTCAAATAGATGTCACACCAATTGTGTTGTGTAAGGATTTTAGTGCCCCTGCCTGGCTCTGCCCACATTCTGATCCTGAGTAGCTAGAATTGCAAATATGACACATTTCTTTGTTTCTGCTTCCTATCCTTTCTTCTGGGTTTCACCTCATAAACCCAGACTGGTCTTGGACTCACAATCCTCCTGTCTCTGCCTCCTGAATTCTGGGCTTACTGGTGTCTGCCATCATGCATGGAGGATTTGGAGTTTGTTGTTTGCAGTGCTGGAATGGAAGCACAAGGCTCTGAATGCTTAGGAAGCACTGTACCACAGAGCCATAGCTCATGTTTGTGTTTTCTATGGGCAAATATGTCAGTGATTACATGAACTTGTTCAACATTGTCCATTTCTAGGTCAGTCTTTTTTTCCTTTTTTTTTTTCTCAAGACAGGGTTTCTCTGCATAGCCCTGGCTGTCCTGGAACTTACTCTGTAGACCAGGCTGGCCTCGAACTCAGAAATCCGCCTGCCTCTGCCTCCCAAGTGCTGGGATTAAAGGCGTGCGCCACCACTGCCCGGCTTTAGGTCAGTCTTTTTAAAAATATTAATTTATTTATTTTTAGTATATGAGTATACTGTCTTCAGACACACCAGAAGAAGGCATTAGATCTCATTACAGATGGTTATGAGCCAGCACATGGTTGCTGGGAATTGAACTCAGGACCTCTGGAAGAGCAGTCAGTGCTCTTAACCACTCAGCCATCTCTCTAGCCCTAGGTCATAGTCTTTTTCTCCCTGGTCAGGCAGATCTTTTTTGGCTGGGGTTGGAGCTCTGGTACAGTACTTGCCTACTACACAAGGCCTCAGGTTCTATCCTTAACACTATTTTTTTTTGGTTTCTCTGTGTAGCCCTGGCTGTCCTGGAACTCACTCTGTAGACCAGGCTGGCCTTGAACTCAGAAATCCGCCTCCCTCTGCCTCCCAAGTGCTGGGGTTAAAGGCGTGCACCACCACCGCCCGGCTTCTAACATTATTAAAAAAAGAAAAAGAAAAAGAAAAAATGAGTTCGAGGCCAGCCTGGTCTACGGAGTGAGTTCCAGGATAGCCAGGGCTATGCAGAGAAACCCTGTCTTGAAAAACCAAAAAAAAAAAAAAAAAAAAAAAAAAGAAAAAGAAAAAGAAAAAGAAAAAGAAAAAAAATCTGTAGTTACATAGATAACTTAATGGTATGTGTGTTAAGTTTGGAGTTTATTCTAAATGTGCCCAGATAACCTTTCAGTTGATGAATCTATAGATCCAGCCTGCCACTGCCCATTCTGTCCTTAAGAAAATAGTAGCAGGTGCTAAGGGGACTGACCTTGCCCTGGGTGCTAGCTCTGGCTCCACCAAGCTCATTTCTTGTGATGTGCAAACTAATCTCTCTTGGAGCATGGCCAAGTAACAGTGCAAGGAGATGATGTGGTGGCTGTGGGCTGCTTCTCTCCCAACATTCTTAAGAGGGGTGGTACCTTCATTCATGTCTGAGAGTTCACATGTCCTTTCTGTACACAGAGCAAGTTCCTCCACGGGGCTATGTGACCTTCACCAGCAGTGATGAGAATACCATGGAAGGCGAGGGCCTCTGCTACCGAGATGTCACTTCCCCCATCAATGAACGGGATGTGGAGAGCAGTAGCAGCAGCAGCCGGGGTATGCACCCCAATCCTTTTGGGTTCCCATAGAGGAGGCCCCAGTTCTTGTGAGGTAAGCCAGAGTTGGCCATGGACAGGTGAAGGCGAACATCCCAATTCCGAAGGTCCCACAGGCTGAGGAGGCACACAGTACTCCAAGGGTCAGTCCAAGGGCTTCCTGACAAGCTTCCCAGCAGGAGGCATGTGCTATGACCTGGCAGTGCTTTACCAACTCATGCTCTGTTGTAGGTATGTGGAACTGATGAGCACACAATAAAAAATAAAATCAACCAAACCAACCAACCAACCAACCAAAACCCCAAACAAGCTCTGTCTATCCTATAGTGTGGGGTTGAGACAGGGAGCCAGGTCATAACAAACAGTGCAGAGCTATGTTAAGAGGCAGCTGAAAATGAGCTAACAACCCAGGCAGCCTCACTGGTGAGACCTGTCATCAGGTGTTTTCCATTACCAGAGGAACCCACTTTCTGTGCCAGTCTTGGGCCTGTGTGGAGGAGCAGCAGCAGTGATGGCCTAGCAAGAGCCCAGGGTCTCAGCAGTGAAGCCTCCATAGAAAGCAATGAGGTAAAGGTCCCTCTTCCTCCTTCGGTGTTGTAGGAAATGGGTGAATGTTTAATGTGTATCTACACGATGCCTGGAGGACTCAGAACCTTGAGTGTGGGGCCAAAGCTGCAGGTAAGTCATGATAGATTTCACAACTCACCCTTGCCATGGGTGAAGAAGGCCAGAAGTTTAGGGCCAGACAAGGGCTGTTCCCAACACACCCCTTTCACTGCAGGATTCTGATCATGCCCGGAAAAGCTCTGTTCGCAAACAAACCAGGAGTTATTTGAAGAATAAGAGTCGTCCCAGCAACAGTGATGGTCACTGGCCTTCCAGCACAGGGACTGCTTCCACTCCGGGGTCTGAACCCCAAACTGAGAAGTCCCCTTACTCAGGACCCCAGGTGAGACCACTTGAGAACCTGATAGCACACGCTTAAAGAGATGACCTGTGGCTATGGGGTGTGGATTTATGTGTACATATGACAGGCCAGCCATTTTTAAGAGGAGAGGGTACTGGGTTCTCCACAAGGTCTGGGAACTGAGATGAGCAGCATTTCAGCCGTGGGGTTGGTGTCTTTTTCTTTCCATGGGCAGGGGCTGTCCCCTTGCTGTCCTGCTCTCTGGATCTCCCCAAGCTTTGGGGGATAGTAATAGATGCTCATGAGCTGGGGACACAGTAATGGCATGTGGCATATACTTAACAAAAATGCAGCCACACCCTCACTGTGGACCACTCTGGTGAAGCATCATCTCTGTGGTGAGGTGAGCAGCTCAGGATATGATGCACATAGCTCCTAAGTCCCAGCTGAGCTGCTCCCTAACAGCCTGTAAACTGGGCCAACTCCTGCAGCCTCTCCCAGGCCTCGGCCTGGAACATAGCGCATCTCTCAGTTATACAGGCATGTTACCAGATGTACTGGGATCTCAAGGCTGGTTCTTTGAGGAAAGTGGTAGAGAAGCAACCTTGGAACATTTTCTCTTCATCCTAAGCAACCAAGCATGGGTAGAAATGGAAACTGGAAATTCTGGTGTTGAAAGCTACTAGGGTTGGGACAGTTGAGCTCAGCAGTAGCTGACTTTGCAGGGCCAGCAATAGTTATCTAGTCTGAAAAGTTTGTGCCATCACCAGGCACCCGTCATATGGTGTTTTGGAAGTAGTGGTACTGACTCCAGGTGGAGTTGGGATAAGCACAAGGATGGCCATGCAGACATAGATTTAAACAGTGCACTAAGTTCTGAAGCACAATGGGCTGGGCAGTGCCTGAGGGGATCAGATGTCCCAGGACATGGACTTTAAGCCTGAGCCGCCTCCTGGATTCTTTTCCTTTAGCTCTGTCAGCATCCCTTCTCTGCCTAAGGCACTAAGGATGCAAGGGCATTATGAGGGGTCTAGTCAAGCTTGGGGTCAGAGTCCCCAGGAGACCAGTTCTCCAGTCCTGGTCCCCAGGCCTCCCAGTCATCTCCTCTACCTCAGGACCTTGCCACACTGTTGGAACAGATCGGGTGTCTGAAGTACCTGCAAGTGTTTGAGGAGCAGGATGTAGACCTGCGTATCTTTCTGACTCTTACTGAAAGCGACCTGAAGGAAATTGGCATCACGTGAGTTCCCTAGTGCCTTCTCCCACCCTACCAATTTCAGCCATTCTTCTGGCCTGTACACCAGCAGGTAGGATGAGCAGTCTGTCTAGACAGATAGCCTTGCTGCTGTATGCTGGACCTTTGGGCATTGATATTTTCAGTTTGTTTTTTTGTGATTTTCAAATACTTTTTTCCGGGCGTGGTAGCACACGCCTTTAATTCCAGCCCTTGGGAGACAGAGGCAGGCAGATTTCTGAGTTCGAGGCCAGCCTGGTCTACAGAGTGAGTCCAGGACAGCCAGGGCTATACAGAGAAACCCTGTCTCGAAAAAACAAACAAACAAAAAACAAACAAACAATAAAATACTTTTTTTCAGTGGTAATTGTCATAGCTCTGGAGTTATAGCACAGGCTTCTTATTTCCCAAAAGCTTGAATATAAAATCCAAACCATGTAATATGCCTTTTGTTTCAAACATTCCATATACACAACTGTAGTTTGTGATGGCTGTGACTCCACGGGTGGCTCTCCCACTGGAAGTGCTCTCCCCAGGTGGCTCTGGTGCAGTAGGTGTCCTGCTTTCTGCAGGGTTTCCTCAGGGTTTGCCTATGTGGGAATGTCTGACTCTGACAGTTTTCCCAGGTAAAGGATTCTTGGCGACGGCTGTTTGCTTTGGCACTGTGGCTGCCTCAGCCCTCTAGAGTTCTGAATGAGAACGTGCAGGTACTTTACTGAGGCTCCCTGCATGGGATAACCGCCTTTTTTGTTGCTCCAAGGTTCTGTAAGTCTTTAGCTTAGATGTGTGTCCTGGTATTCATCATCTGTGGTGTTCATTTGGCTTCACAGATGTTCGTATATTTGATCAAGAGTGAAAGTTTCCAGCTGCTAGCTCTTCAGACCCTCGGCCCTCCTATCACTGAGGCGCTCAAGGGAAAGGCCTGGCCTCATGTGTTCTAGAGCTCTGCTTGTGGTTTTCATTCTCTTACTCCTCAGATTGAATTCCATCGTGTTCCAGTTCAGTCATTCTGTCCTTTGTCTGCTTATGTAAGGCTGCCTCTGCCTGTTTTAGGAGGATTTACCTCAGTTACTATACTTCTTTGCTTGTGTTTTACATTTCTCTCCATTGTATCTCCATTTTGTATTGCTTCTACATCATCTTTTAGTTCTGATTATCTTTTTTTTGTTTTGTTTTTTTTTTGTTTTTGTTTTTTGAGACAGGGTTTCTCTGTGTAGCCTTGGCTGTCCTGGAACTCACTCTGTAGACCAGGCTGACCTCGAACTCAGAAATCCGCCTGCCTCTGCCTCCCAAGTGCTGGGATTAAAGGTGTGCGCCACCGCCGTCGGGCAGTTCTGATTATCTTTAAGGTGGTTGTTTCAAGGCCTTTGTCTAGCAGACTGCTACACGGCTTTCTTGGAATTTTTGTGGTTTATTCTCTTGTAAATGAACCACACTCTACTCTTGACTTTTAATTTTGTTGTTGACATGGATACGTAAGTCTCATGAACTGAGGACCTTCCTCTTCCCCCATAAGACAGGATCTTATGGTCACTGAAGGCAAGGCCGTCTTGTGCTTCACAAAGCCTTATACAAATGAGCTGGGACATAGTTAAGCACCTGTCTCCCTCAACTGCAGCTCCACAGGAATGGAGCCTTTTGCTTCTGTTGCTTGGTTTTGCAGTTCTAATATCTAACAAATTGTTACAAGACATCCAGCACCCAACATCCACAAATCTTCCTTATTCACTGATAAAATTTAATGAATGTGTAAGGAAATAAAAAGCTGATCGGAAAATCGTTGACGAATTTCCAAGAATTTCTTCCTCATCTTCAGAGAGATGAGGACAAACAAGACAGCTAGAAGACAGTTAGAATATAGTTAGAAGACAGCTGAGCTTCAGGGATCTGCAGGTTTTCTTTTTGTTTTTTACACTTATTGTTGTTGGCGGCTTCTGTGTACAGGACTAGCTGGAGGGTGAAACCTGAAGGTCCCCTCAGAGCCTGCACCTTTCCCTAGGCACATGTGATTTTCCTCCCATCTGTAGTTGCTTTGAGACAAGCCACTTCTCTGTAGTCAAGGGTGATCCTGAACTCTCATGCCCACCTTCCAAGTGCACCAATGTTCTGAGCATGCAGGTACTTTCAGTGTCCTAGTCTTTATTGTTGGCTCCCTATACAGGGAAAATGAAGAAGTAAGAAGTATTGCCCTTAGACCACTCCTCACCCCCCACACCCCATCTCTTCAGACAGAGAGTGAATGTGTGGCTTATAGCAGTGGCCCTCAGTAACTAGAACTTCTGTCTTGATACTGGGAGTGCAGGGTCTGCCTTGCCTACCTTGCTTCCTGCATGTTGTGTCTGGGTGGCTGCTGCTATGCAGAGCTGAGCTTAGCCTAAGCTGGCTGCACTCAGTATGAAAGCCTGCAGTGACTCCCAGGGCACTTGTCTGGAGGGGAGAGACTCCTGGAGATCTCCCTTGAGAGCAGAGACACAGTTGTCCAAGCCTGAAGCCTGAGGGTGGAGGCTTTTTGGACACTCTTGTTTTGGTTCCCTGCCCCAGGATCTTCTATGACCTCCCTTTTCCAGAGTTAGGTGTTCCCTAGTGACTGGCCTTGATGGCAGGTTGGTACCAAGGTCCATACACATGACAGAAGCTGACATGCACCCTGATTTACCCATTCAGGTTGTTTGGGCCTAAAAGGAAAATGACCTCTGCCATTGCCCGCTGGCACAGCAGTGCCCGCCCACCTAGTGATGCCCTAGAGCTGGCCTATGCTGACCGGCTGGAGGCTGAGATGCAGGAGCTTGCCATCCAGCTGCACAAAGTAAGTGGGGAAGGCCTGGTGGGCTGTGAACACAGGAGGCAGAGTACATCTAGAGTCACACCTCTGTAGCAGGGGACTAGAGACAGGAAACTTGAAGGTAGATGGAATAGCCAAAAGTCAAATGAATTTAAGAGGAAGAGCTAGTTAGAGGAAGTGGCTCACACAGAATCTGGAAGCTGCAAGATGGAGCCAAATAAGTAAACCCTAGAACAGGCTGGGGAGAGGCATACAGGCATCCTAACAGACTGTGGGGAAATAAGCCTGGGTGGGCCTTGGCTTCCTGACTTGGGCCCCATAGCCTGGTGTTTGCCTACAGTGCTGTGAGGAGACAGAGGCTCTGCGCGGCCAGGTATCCCAGGAGCAGGAATTGCGGGCTGTAGTAGAGAGCTGCCTCCTGGAGCAGGATAGTGCCCGAAAGGACATCCATGCCCAGCTACAGGAGGCCCAAACCCTGACGCAGGATGCTGCCCTTATCCTGGACCAGCTGCGGTAAGTGGGCTCACATACTCAGGTAGACACCCACACACACTTGTCGGGCATCGTCCCTTTCTCACTCTCTAAGCAGGTAAGAGGTAGGGAAACCATAGTGCCTTTCTCTGGGCTGTCTCCCACAGTGCAGACCCAGGCTTGACTAAAAGCAGACTAGGATCTGCACGTCTTTCCAGCTGACTAGTATGGGGCCTCTCAGGCTGACTACAGGGCTGAGTTGATTTTCCTTACCCCAATTGTTTGGGTTTGGGTTGGCAGCAGGGCCTCTTCAGTATTACACTTGGTCATATGTCCTACAGGGCCTGTCAAGCTGAGCTGTCAGCTCGAGTGAGGCAGCACCACTCTCTCAGTGAAGCTACCCCAAACCCGCCCTTTCTCCCAGCAGGTAAGAAAGTAATAGCCTGGCTCTGGACTAGGACAAGGGTGGGCAGGAAGCCCTAAGCTAAGCTTGAAGCAGTGGGCTCTGCATAGCAGTCACAGTGGCAACTCAGTCCCCAGAGCATGCCCACTTGTGATAAGGGATGTGCTATCACTCTTATGGGTAGGTAGCAAGTATAAGGGCCATTGTTTCATGGTTTCCTACGCGGTCTTTAAGGCCTCTAGCGAGTTGAGTGCCTGCAGCTCCCAGGGTTCAGCTCTACTTAAGCCTGAGCCTTAAGTGGCAGCTATTAAACTTGGAGCTGGGTACAAGCATGAAAGGCATCCCTGACTTAGGTGTTCAGTCACTCAGGCATCCGCAGTGAGGACATGCCTGTGGCCAACTCACCATTCTGTACCACAGATTCGAAAGGCTGGCCTGTTCCCCTGCAGGCCTTGAGCCTCCCTGAGTTGTCAGGGGCCCTGGAAGACCGTGTCCATGAGATGGGTAAGTCTCCAGGAATGTAGCCAAGGCTTTAACCTCACCCTTCCCCAGAGCCTCTTCCATGGACTGAAGCCGAGACCTGACCCCAAAGCTGGCCATACCCAGAGAGCTCAGAGCCCTGAGAGTCCTTTTTTTTTTTTTTTTTTTTGGTTTTTCTGAGACAGAGTTTCTCTGTGTAGCCTTGGCTGTCCTGGAACTCACTCTGTAGACTCTGTAGGCTGGCCTCGAACTCAGAAATCCGCCTGCCTCTGCCTCCCAAGTGCTGGGATTATAGGCGTGCGCCACCACTGCAGGGCACCCTGAGAGTCTTACCCCAGGGTCACCTATTCATAGTGCCCCAAGTTTCCCTTCTAGACTGCTGCTGAGACTTGATCACAGAACACTCACTAATTGGCCCTATCCTTAGGGCAGGCATTATGCTCTGTAACACAGAGCCTGGAGAAACTACAGATGCTGAATGGGAAGAAATGGAGGGAACCGTAGCCAGGAGGGACGGTGAGAGTATCCACTATGCACTCATGGGAGCCTTGGACAGTCACTTAACGTTCCTGTCCCTTCTTACCGGGTGCTCTCCCTCTTTCTTAAACAAATTTATTCAGATTCTGACGTTGGGTGATGAATCCACCCTGAAGTTATGTGCCACGCAAGACAGGGCAGTGAGCAGATGGCTGCGGCAGCCCAGGGAATAGAAGACCAGCCCAGGGAGCAGCTTGTGGACAGGAGGACAGGACTTCAGTCCCCACTAGGGCAGCTTGGGCCAGCCCTGAGACAGGATGAAGGGCCTAGCACCCAGATCCTGGTGGAGAGGCCCACTCGGGTAGGCAGCTTTGGCCCAGACCAGACAGAGCTGTATGGAGAGGATGTGTCCTGCACATGCAGGTGCCACACTGAGATCGGATCTTACAGACAAGGTCTGGGGTGCCTAGAAAATGTACTCTTTGAAAATAAAATTAGATGCAAGTTGGTGGGGGCTCATTTCTGATCACATGACATATATTCCTGCCTAACACCAAAAGACCCTAGTATCCCATCTGTGGTCCCTTCTGATCTCTACCTTAGCTGTGGGGTCACCCTTGCTCCAGGGTCTCTCCCCTGCTCTTGGATTGTTCCCAAGTGGAGTGGCATACAGCTTTCCTTACCCAGCCTTTCCAGTATTTCTGCACCAGCAGTGGCAGTCCTGTCCTGTGGTGGCACCTCTGTTGTCCCTCTGCACACTAGATCTGTGCTTTCAGCTCCACCATCATCACAAGATCTCATTTCGAGCTGCCACCCAGACTGGTTGCCCTCAGAGGCTGGCTGTGCTCCACCGCCCAACCTCCCCACACCTCAGAGAGAAGTGGCCATGCCACTCAGAAGCAACATGAACATCAGAGGAATGGCTTTATTGTCTTCATCCTTCCTCAGTTCCACAGCTGAGCCCAAGCCCCCATGGGGAAAACAAACCATGTGGGCACAGCCATTCTGAAACCAACCCACAGTTCATACACCATGAAAAAAACCTAACAGAGAAATCCAACAACCACCCAAGTGAACATCTTACCCCAAGCTGGATCAGGTTCTGGGATAAGGGCAAAACCCATGACCAGTCCAGGATCTGTGTATCAACCAAATGATTGCCTTGGAAGAATGGGCTTTAGCTGGGACTCCGCCAGTCATGAACAGACTCACAAAGGACAGTTTTGAGCCTTGGCATGGGTGAGAACATCTTCAGCTTGAAAAGCTAGGCCCAGGCCCACCCCACTGACCAACCTGAGAGGGTAGCTAGGTCCCAGGGACTGCGTGGGACAGTAATGATGAACAGCTGCCTGCCTGTCCCTTGCAGTCAGAAAGGATGCAAAATCAAACACACTAGAAGGCACGCTTCTCGGGAATTCCAGGGCCTGTGGGCAGAGACAGCCAAGGGAGGGCAGGGACCTGCACAGGAACCACCTCAGGATGAGGCCGGGAGCAGCTTTTCTAGGGCCTTCTTCTGCTTCTCTGTGGCTGAGGCCAAGGCCTCAGCCAGCTTTTCCGAGGGCATCATGTTGAGTACCTTAAGGGCAAATAGGAGCTGATATTTGGCAGTGCTGACGAAGGCGTTGCTCAGAAAGTTAGGAAAGCCTCCTACTCGATCCTTCTGTGTGTACAGTGGGACACGTACAAGGCCCAGGACCTGTGGAACAGAGAGCATGGGTGGGGCTGGGTTCTCCCTGTAGAGGCAGGACCCTGGCACAGATGCCTGTCAGCCAACAGTTTGCCAAAGAAACAGGGAGACCTAGGCAGGGTCTTGCCAGGCAAGGCTGGTGGCAGTAAAGCCCCTTCTCCCCAAGTTTCAAGGCCAATTCTATGCACTCCACACCTGTCTGGCAGCAACCCTCAATGATCCCTGGTTTCACTCCATGCCCCTTAGAGCGGAGAATCCACAAATCCCTCAATTTTCTCTCAGGAGATAATTCCAAATGCTACAACCCAGTCTTTTTGGTCTGTTCTCAATTTTCCAAGCAAGCCCTGATCATCCCTTCCAGTGACCCAAGCCCCACTCCCAGGATTGGCAATGGCAGGCAACAAGGCAAATGTAAACAGCTCATGACCCAGATCCCAAGTCCCTCTTCCCACCCTGCATAGCCAGGGCAAGGATCCTGAGGGGAACTTGTTACCCATGGTGCCTTCTGTGGTGCCAGAGCCAAACCTCAGGAGTAGGAATGGGGGCGGACCCCAGGCAGTAGTCCCACCTCCAGACCATGGTCCCTCGAGTGCACAGCGCTGATCTCCACAGCATGGAGCTGTTCCAGTGTCAGCTGCCGTGCGTACAGGTGTGCCACCACACGGTGTGGACCCTCAGTCAGGTGCGAACTCAGGTAATCAGCTTCGGTAAGGCGTAGGCCGCCCAGGCCCAGGCCCAGCACCCGGTTCAAGCCATCCTCCAGCGACCAGAAGCGCCGGTCCACGAAACCCCCGGGAAAGCCCAGCAGCCCGTCGAAGCGCATCTGCATCTGCAAGGTAAGCCTGGTCAGACGCGGGGTCCACTGGGCGTCCCAAGCTTGTATCCGCCCTGCTTGCCCGCCCAGCTCCTCACCAGCACTGAGAAACGCATGGGGATACGCCCGAAAAGCTGCCCGGGGTTGGCGGCGTACAGCATGGCGTGGCATGAATGGCTCCAGCCGGGCCCCAAGCGCATTGCTTCCTCCCGACTGATCTGCTTCAGCTCCGGAACCGTCGTGGTCGACATCTTGATGTGCTCCAGGCCCACTACCCAAACGAGCATGCGCGATCCCGCCCACAACACCAAGGCCCAATCCACGTGCTTCCACGTGCATAAGCCCGCCCCTACCAGTCCTGAGAGTCTGGGGTTGAACCCAGCAAAGACCGTAGCCTGGTGGAGGCGGGGTGGGGTTATGTACTTCGCCACTCTTCAAGTTGCACAGGAGAACCCACGACCACCAGAAAACTACAACTCCCAAGACGCACCGCACGGAGGCCAGGTTATCCTAGGCAGGTTACACTGATTATCAAGATGTGTCAGTCTCCAGTCCCAGAGGGCAGCTGGAAGTCTCAATATCCACCTCCTCCATGAGGGACGACCCGGAGACTGTGGCTGCCCTGCTCTGTGAAATCATGCCTTTAAAGACTAAAGACTTTAGTCTAAGGACTCCAGCTCAAGTGACGGGGACCTAAGCCTTATCTTAGACTTTACCCTCCTTTGGCACATTGATTAGTGCTCAGTAACCATCACAGGAGTTGAGGTGGGTATAAGAACTAGGACCACCTGCCCACCTTGAGGCTAAGATCTATCAATTGCTCAGTGGAGGTGAGCCAAATTCCAAGTCCAGCTTCAGACAGAGCAAGCAAAAAAACAATAGCAATAAACCACTGTCTGTCTGGAGGGGTTACTCACTGCTCCTCTCACACAAGGAAATGAAGGCAGCACCAAAATCTGTCAGGAGCTCTGCCGGCTACCACTCTAGGTGTCTTGTCACTACACCAAAAGCCAGCAGTGCTGCCTACTTAGTGCTGTGCCAGAACAAAGGCACACATAGAATATTGCTGCATGATTTTATTACTATAAATATACAGTAAAAACGGACCCAAAACTAGCCAATCAGAGTACATGAAATGATAGTACATGTGAATCTGAGACAGGTAAGTGCAGTCTACATCCCGTCTTTCAAAGTACTGACACCAGTACCATGGCCAGAGGTGAGAAGTGAGGGGTGGGCATGCACATGCTGACATGTGTGCACATATGTGCATTCAGCAAGAGAGAGAGATGGTTGTGCAGACAGAGCTGTGCTTACAGGCTGACCAATGACCAGGCCAGCCACTGCTAGGAAGGAGCAGGGTTAGAGCCAGAGCTCAAGCAACCCTGAGCCTAAAGGGATCTCCATGCATTGCTACAGGCTGTCACCTGGGTGGGTGGCAGGGCAGTTCCTTAGGCAGAGGTCCCTCTACCCACCCACCAGAGAGCTGCACAGCCTGGGGCACCTCTGCCCTGGGGTCACTCATGAGCCACTTTTGCCTTAGTATCACTAAGATCCTGGTTCTAGGTGGGCTCTGACAAAAGTCTTCAACAATAAATCAATAAGAAACATAAAAGGACAGGTAACTGGCAATGGATCTGCTATGGAAGCTGCTCAGGCTCTTCCCTGGCAGGTGGTGGGCAGTGTTGCCCTGCAAGCACGAGGAGGCCTGTGAGGATGTGAGGAACAGGACACTGACCACTGCTAAAGACTGTGCTGTTAACAGTCTGACTACCCACAGCTGCCAGAGGTCACTAGTAGGTAGCAGAGCAGAGCAGGAGGGGACCTGGAGGCTCCAAGGAGGGTCACCCACAGTCAGGACATCTTTAAGGTGAAAGCAGCAATGACAGCTGCCTTGGGATCACACAGGAGCCAGGCAGACAGGCACTGTTTCCTTCATCAGCCGTAGCCTGGGCTGCCCACCTTCCAGAACATTGTGAAGATGACACTTCCCTCCATGGTAGATTCTCTTATGCTGGTTTGCTAAGTGCTCAAAGCATTAGCTTTGGCAGCTGGGGGGAGTCCCTCTAGGGCTCGTGGCCCACGGAGACAGCTGCTGTCCTTCATCTTGTACCATTTACAAATATATTGACCGTAAAAAAGGAGGGTGTGTGGAGGAACAACCCACTGTGCAATTTGATCAAGGTTCACTGTGGCCCCTCACACGAGGCGTGCAGACAGGCGAGGCCAGGGTCTCAGCCTCCTGGCAATGTTTGGGATTGCTGAGGGCTCTGTGCTGCCCGCTAAGCCAGACTCTCAGAATGGGGTCAGCTCAGCAGCTCCAGGCTCAGGACTAGAGCCACTCAGCAGAGGCCAGGGAGAGCTGGTGGTGCCAAGGCTGTGTGGCGTCTCCATGGAGGTGGACCATCCTGTAGGTGGGAGCAGAGGAAGGAAGGGTCATGACTGGCTGGTGGTCTTGCATCTGTTCATCAACCCAGAACCTCATAGGGGCAGGACCACCTAGCACCCCGACCCCATAACCAAAGTACATACCACCTGGCAGGAATAGATGTGATCTCAGAAAGCTAGGGACCCTTGAGTCCTAGGCAATGAGTTACATCTGTCCTCCATACCTGGGACAGATGACCCCTTGATACCAGGCAGTAGAGCTGCAGGCACAGAGAGCTGTGGGATGCTGACCACTGAGCCTCCTACCCTTGACTATACTTCCTAGATCTCAGAAATCCAAGTCAAGCTAAGAGCTTTACCACTGGGTTAGCTGGAGGCCAGCCAACACGAGCACAGGAAAGGGAGCGGGTGGGAACAAAGCGGCTACTTGGGAGCCTGGACAAGAAGCTCCACTGGAGAAGTGGGCCCGAGCCTATCTGTCTTCCACAGAGGCCCAGATAACAGTGCTATGGTGCTGTGTAGTGTTATCCCAGGGGGAGTTTGAGAGACACAGACAACTCCAGTTCTACCTTCTGTTTTAGGAGGCATAGCTTCAGGAAAAGCGACCTAAGTTCCAACCTAACCCCTTCCTCCTACAGAAGCTATAAAGAGCAGTACTGCTATTTCAGGTGTGCAGCTCAAGGGGGACACTTCTGAGAAACCAAGAACCGTACCAAAACCAAAGCAGCAGCCCCAGGCCTGGCAAGGGCTCCCCGCCTAGAGGTCTCACCTACCAGGCACTTCCCAGACAGGCTGTGTGAACCTGGCTGTGGTGCCATCTGCTGGGGAACCTGACAGGAAAGGCTGCTAGCTCCTCTGTAAGAACCTTAAGAAGAAAGAAGAGTCCCCACTTGCCAGCCTAGTTTTCACAGATGCTTCTGTAACCAGCAATCTGGGCTACTCTGTGACCACGCATCTCTCTCCAACAGGGCACCAATCCCACTGGTCCCTAAGAGAGTGTGTGTGTGTGTGTGTGTGTGTGTGTGTGTGTGTGTGTGT
>JADRCC010095329.1:0-14416 GCA_019843855.1 Hylomyscus alleni
CCCTTCCCTTCCCTTCCCTTCCCTTCCCTTCCCTTCCCTTCCCTTCCTTTCCCTTCCATTTTCTTCTCTTCCTTTTCCTCTCCTCCCCTTCCCTTTCCTTTTCCTATCCTCTCCTCTCCTCTTTCCTCCTTCTCTCTCCTCCTCTTCCCTTCCCTTCCTTCCCTTCTCTTTTTTCCATCCTTTATTTTGTTTTTCCTTCTTTCTTAGAAAGGATCTGATTGGGTGTCCAAGCATAACTCTATATAAAGAGTTATATACAAGTTATATTACAAGAAAGTTGGTCCCTTAAACATTTTCACAGCAGAGTGAGTGACAGATGAATTTAAATGGACTTCTACCAGAAAGCAAGACACTGTTTGAGTAATGGTAATGACATCTTCAAAGGATATAGAAATTGGCCAGTAGCTGCTAATAGTGATCAAATTTGGAAGAAGTGGACAAACATAATTAAATAATGCAGGAACAAAATAGTTCATAGAACAAAACAAGAAAACATAAGCTTACACTAACATATATAAATAAATAAATGAAGTCACATGAGAGAAAAGGGAAATTCATCATTATACAGAATCTCAAGCAATAAAGACATGAACACATTAGAAAATCACAATTTAACAAGTTTCAGAGCACTGATTGCTTTGGCAAAGAATCTTTAATCTAGAGGAAAGGTGCAAAGAAGGGAGCAGGAGGGGCAACATTTAATTAGTCTCAAGGATCTCTCCCTGGGTTTCTTACTAATTTCAAAGGAAACTTGGTAACTTTAACACAGCAAATTCTGACAGAACTCTTTCTAATCACAGCTCAAAGTTAGAATCACTAGTAATGGGGCAATATTGGCATCCTGATTTCAAGAGATGCAGTAATGAGAAGAACCAATATTATCTCGGTGATATGCTGTCAGTAATATATAAGCCCTATTAATCAAGGGAAACCATGAGGAAAACCAGAACTGAGCCTCTTTTTACAACATAACTGGACGGCAGCATTCAAAAGAATGAAGGCTCTAAAAGAAAAAGATACAAACTGCTTTGATAGAGACTAAAGTTTTATGAATATGAAAAGCAATGTATGATCTCAGGAATGGACTTTGGGTCAGATTTTTCTTCCTTTTCATATATAATGACTAGTAAAAATGAAAAGAACTGAACATATTTTTGTTGCTTTTATGGTCTTGATGTTTTATAATGTATGTAATAGATTGTGTTAAACACATATTTATTTATTTATTTATTTGTGTGTGTGTGTGTGTGTGTGTATGTGTCTTTGTGTACATGTTTGTATTATACATCACATACCCAGGAATGGAGGTCAGAGAACAAACTGTTGAAGATTATTCTCTTCTTCCACTATAGAGGACCTGTGACCAAATTTAGATCATTAGGCTTACATGCTGAAGTAGCTCACTGGCCCAAATACCTGTTTTAAAAACAAGACTAGAGGGATATTTAGAAACAGAAGGAAATTGTCTATCAACCCTTTCTCAAATGGTTGTATCTTCATGTGTGTATGTGAGAAAGAGACAGAGACAGAGAGATATAGATACAAAGAGACAAAGAAAGAGAGAATTTTAAATTTTCAGAAGTTGATGAAAGACATAACACTACATGTATTTTGAAGCTTTCCTTGAGACCATCATGGTTTCAAAAGAAAAAATGAGAAAAAAATTAAGCTACCTCTCAATTTTCAGTAAAATACATGAGAGCTAAAGTAGATTAAAAGAAAAGCAATTAGAACTTGCATTTCTAAAATGTAGCTGTATCATCTGAAATCATTTTTGGATATATTTCTCAGAGAGGTCACAAATGAAGCACCGTAATCCTCTGTATTTTGCCTTCAAAAAATAAGTATAACTAAAAGTCCCTTCAGAGGCCAGGAATATTATAAGGTATAAATATTTATTGTAATCATAAAAGTTCCTGTAGAGCTTTTTAAAATCTCAGGTGTAGCAATAGATATTACTTGCCATGATTAAAGACATTTTAGCCATAAACACCATTTTGGCACACATGTGATCATGCGTGGTTCCCGATTCTTATAAGATAGATGTCAGACCATTTTGTGCCAGCCATCGATGCTTGTACAGTTTCATATTTACATTAGATATGCTAATATTATTTGAGCCAGTCTAATTACATTGTATCTTGGTTCAGTCTTCTTTATCCAGAGTACTTTTAAACCTCTTCTGCCTGCCTTGGATTACAGAGATCTTCCTTTTGTTCTGTTGCAACTGAAGACTCACTTTTTAAACAAGTCTTGAGACAATCTTATTTTATGAAATCATAAACAATCTTATTTATGAAATTTAATGAAAAATTTTATGAAAGGTTCTTCTGACTTGCTTTCTGCAACCAGTTCTTAAAAACCAATACTGAGATTGAAAAAAAAAAAAGGAACAATCTGCTGTTTCATTTTCCTTTCTCTGAATATATTTTAAAGTTAAGGTTGAGTATTATAACAAGCATATCTTTTATTATAACTATATATTACATTAGATCATTCAGAGCGGTGCATCTAGAATTTTCCATTTTAATAAAATATTTTGACAGTTGGTTTGCTAACAAATTAAAGCCATTTTATATATGAAATACAAAAAAACTGAGTTAATGTTGCAAATAGAGTGTCATTTGATGCATCTTTCAATGTTCTTGTAGACAGATACTCAGTTAATTCCATTTAAAATATTAGCGAATAGCTAGCTTTTGTGAGTAGTGATTTGCAGAATGAAGACAGCAAAAGTCTATACTGTTTTAATGTTTTAGGTCTCAGAGCAAACAATTAGAATTTCCAGTGCCACCTTCATTAGAAGGATTCAGTAGAGTAGTTCATCATTCCTAAGAAAGAACGTTTCTCCCTCCTTTCCATGATGAGCTTTTGTCTTTCAACTGCTGGTTACCCTTCCCATACAGATGTACCAAATTAAACATGCAAGCCTCCTAGGAACTATAAAGGTGCTCTTCTGTAAGAATGTATGTATATGAATATATATATATATATATATATGCATGTATGTATGTATGTTTATATATGGATGTATATATATGATTGAATGTATGTATATGAATTAATGTAAGAATAATATATATGAATGTATGTATAAATGTATATATAACGTATTTGCTCTTCTGTAAGAATGTAAGAATACTGGTAGACTAATTCATTTTTCTGCCATCTCCCATCTGCTTAAGTTTTGGTACCAGGAGTCACTTTGTGTTAAAGAAAGAGGAGCCCCTAGTTAGCTCAGTCTTTGGTTAGCTACACATGCCTTCCATGCTAGAGCTACCTTTTTCAGGTTTTTCTGCATCTCGTGTATTATACTGAGAATTTTTAGTTTAATCTTCTATTACCACCTAAAAATTTAGGACTATAGGTATAATTTTTCATCTACACACAAATTTTATCATAGTTCTTACTGCTAAAGTTGTCATACCTTGCTGGACAGAAAAAAATATTCTGGATTTTCTTTGGAATTGTGTTAATAAGCTGCCAATTTTACAAATACCTTTTAACCTTATTTCCAGTCCCCATATTCTAATATATGCTAATCTTTATAAATAAAACAGGGTGATAAGTGGAGCTATGAATATTATACTTCCATTTCAAGGACAGTATTTTCTGTTTTTAGTATGTCATATGTTGAGGAGTGAAGGAGTGACAACACTCTTAGACAATTTTGCAGTGCAATGATACCATAAACATACTGGGTAATTTATAATAAAAAAAGCAGTAATTTCTTTTGTATCATTCAGGAGGCTGGGAGGACCAAAAAAAAAAAAAAAAGGATGCACAGCTATCTATTGAGGACTTCCTTGCCATGCCACTTTATAGTGTAAGGTTAAGGTTAAGTGCAACAGGGCACTAGAGAAAACAGAAGAGGAGCCAAATTCATCCTTATATTAAGAACTTACTCCTAAATAAGGCATTAATCTATTCACAAAGATAAACTGTTCACAACCTACTCACACTATTGTAAGGTCCGCTCCTTCCAGCAATGTCTCATTAGGGAATGAGATGTCCCTAATTTGTGGATATTCTACAAATAAGCTTTTAAGAGTAGCAGAGGTTGAGACACTTGGAGTCATCTATTCAAGGACAGGGTCAATCAACTTGTTGTGTATAATACCTAGTGCATAATAAATACTCAAAGGAGTCAAATTTTTCCTTTCCCCCATTTTTTGGTTTTGTATTGTATTGTTTTGTCTTAAAGATAGCATTTCACTATATAGTCTAAAGAGGTCTTGAACTTGCTGTTATCCAAACACAACCTCACAGATGTTAGGCTTACAAGGGTTTTCTACCAGGCCCAGTTTAATGTAGTTTGTCTTTGAATTTCCTTAAAAAGAATACATAAAACCAAAGAGGCAGGTTTAAATAATTCTAAGCACTCCATTTGAACAGGGATAAATGAACATATAATACTTAAAACTTTATTAACTTAGAACCTAAAACTAGGAATTTCTATGATTAATTATTAATGATTTAAGTCCTTTGTTGTCTACTTATTAGGAGATCCTTAAAATCTTTCTGTATCAAAATATCTTTGGCTTTTAAAATGAAGATTTTTTCCTCTTTGAATTTATTGCTACTGCCTAAATATGCCTATGTCTATATTCCTTATTCTAAAATCTGCCCTGACTTCAAAGGCTAATTCAGTTTCTATGAACTTATCCAAATCATTGGAAACTATATTTGCTAGATCTATCCATTTTTCTGTAAATTTCATGACTTCACTTTCCTTTACAGTTGAAAAGAATTCCACTGTGCATATGTACCAGTTTTATAAAAATCAATTATGGTTTTGGTGGTTACCTACTCTGTTTCTGTGAGATCATGAATACAGTAGCAATAAATATGAACGTGCAAGTGTCTCTGTGACAGGATGACAGAATATGGAGTCCTTTGAGTAGATGATGTGCCTGAGACACATAGTATACCTTTCTCTTTCTCTTTCTTTGTGAAACCTCAACCCTGGTTTCTATAATGGCTGTATTGGTTTGGACTCTTACCATTAGTTACTAGATGCATGTTTTACCCAGATCCTAAGGAACATTTGTAGTCAAATTTCTTGTTGACAGCTACTTAGACTAGGGCTATGTGTGGTCTTGAAGGAATTTCAAATTCCATTTTCCTGGTTACTAAGAATGGTTAATATTTTTAAAAGTACATATATTAGCTTTTTGTGTGTCTATGTAGAACCCTCTGTTGATTTGTTCAGCCCAGTTTTTAATCAGCAGTTTTAGGTTTTTATTTAAGGGGTGGCCTTAATTTTTGCTGTTGTTTTGCAATTCTACATAATAGCTTCCTATCTGAAGTATGCTCAGTGAAGATTTTCTCTCCTTTTATAGGCTGTTTGATCTGATGATAGCTTGTTTTACTGTGAAGATAATTGTTAAGAGAATTTAAATCACTAACTTTATTTAAAGATACCTGACAGAGTTAAAACTGAAATGTTGCACTGATTTAGTAGAATAGATACAGTTTTGGATGACCTCATTTTATTGAAAATTGTGAGTTGTTGATACAAGGAAACTTTGTGTTAATTTTTTTAAAATTTTTAAAATTAATTAATTTTCTCATATACTACTTCCTGACTACAGTTTTTCATCCATTCTTCCATCCCCCACATTATCCTTCTGCTCTACCTCTTCTCTCTTCATCCACTGTTCCTCCATTCCCTGTCAAAAAAGACCAGGCCTCCCAGGGATATCAACCAAACATGGCATAACAAGTTGCAATAAGACTGGGACTGTCCTCTCATATTAAAGGTAAAGGAGGCATCCCAGTAGGAGAACAAGGGTTCCAAAGGCAGGCAAAAGTGGTAGAAACAACCATCATTCCCTTATTTAGGAATCTCACAAAAACACCAAGCTATGAAGCAATAGCATATATGCAGAAGCCCTAGGTCAGTCCCAAACAGGCTTCCTGATTGTGGGTTCAGTCTCTGTGAGCCCCTAATTAGTCCAGTTTAGTTGATTCTGTAGGTTTCCTGGGGTGTCCTGTGGCTCTCTACATCAGTTTCCATCAGTTGATAGACGAAATCTCTCTGATGACCATTGGGTTAATCAACAGTCTATGAGTATAGTAGAATAACATTAGGAATCATTCCATTGACTTTTTTTTTCCTAGTCATGTTTGGTTCTATCCTTGGTCTTTGGTCTATCCATCCTCTAGTTTCTGGTCCTGCAAGCAATATGAGGAAGCAAGAGAACTTTCAAAGAGAGCACCATCAAAGGCCACATTATCTTCACTAGTAGATACAGTGTGCATCACAAATGATTCCTACTCACATTTAAGCTAAAATCATGAAATATCCCTAAGGCAGTAGCTCTCCCAATTTTTGGTAAGAGGAGATTTCTCTTTTTTAGGAAACAAAAAAAATTGTCTTTAAGTGGAGATGATAGGAAGCACCAATGTATTAAGGAAATAGGATGCAGCTTGATATTTCTTTTTTCCATTAATCTATTTATTCACTTCACATTCTAATTGCAGTCTCCCATCTACTCTCAGTGCCCCCCTCACACAACTCCTCCCCCAGTTCATTCATCTTTCAGAAGGATGCAGTCCCCCGTGGGTACCAACCTACCCTGGCACCTCAAGTCATGCAGGACTAGTGTACAGAAAAAATTAATTTCCTCTAATTTTGTCTGATGATTCCCAGGTCTAGTTTCTGTGCTATTTGAATTTTGTTGTGTTTTACTTTCTGTTTGGTATGAGTAAATACTTTTATTAGTTGGGATTATCTTGATAATGTTCTTACATAAACATCTATTTGAAGTATCTTCTTATGTTTTCTTCTAGCTATTTCAGGATTTAAGGATTTAAGTTAGGGTCTTTGATTCACTTTGGGTTTATTTATGTTCAGGCTGAAAGATAGGGTGTGAATGCCATTACTTTTCATGCAGATTTCTAATTTTTCCAGCACCATTTTGTAAAGACACTTCATGCTTTTGATGCCTTTGCCTAAAACTGGGTTTCCATACTTTTGTAAATATATTTCCAGGTATTGGCTTATGTTCCATTTGTCTACATGCATGTTTTTATGCTAGTATCAGGCTGTCTTTTTCAGTACTCCATTGTAGTATAATATGAAGTAAGATACTATCATACTTCAGCTACATCTCGTGCCCTTAAAATTGCTTTGGGCAAGCTGCAGATCCACAAAATCTAGGATTTTTTTCTACTTCTTTGAAGAATGATGTTGGAATTTTTATGGGGATTGTATTGAATCTATACATTAATTTTTGAAATGTGGCCTCTTTCATGGTAATAATCCTAGTAAGCCAGAAGTATGGAAGGTCTATACATCACTTAGTGTTTCTTTGATTTCTTTTTTCTATATGCTGAAAATTTAGTTATGAGACTTTTCACTTCCTTGCTTACACTTATTCTTAGGTACAATTTTGAGTTATTATGAATATGATACTTTTTTCTAATTTCTTTTTCTACAAGGTTGTTGTTGGTATATATAAAGCCTATTGATTTCTGTATTTATGTTGTTTCTGTGTACTTCACTGAAAATGTTTATTATATATAAGAGTTTTATGGTTGATTTTATAGGGTTTAATTATAAAACCTTGTAATATGAAAATAGAAATATTTTCTCACTTTTATAACTTTGAATTTTTCTCTTGCCTTATTACCATTGCTAAAACTTCAAACACTATATTAAATAAGAGAGGTGAGTATAGAAATCTTTCTTAAAATGGTATAGTTTTATCTGAAGTAAGTTTCTTTAGCAAATGAAATTATAGTATTGTTTGTGGAGTGTGTAATTTTACAGCCTAATATGATGAAAAATATGTTCAAAAAATTCAATGTAACATTATGCATAGGTCTCAAGAAGATTATGCCATATCTTTGAGTGTAGACATGCTTCAAAATTTTGTTTGTGAGATTTTTTTTGATTCTCAACAAGTAGGAATCTAAGAGTCATTTTTCCCTCATATCTCCCAATTTTCTGTCTTTCTATCTTACAACAATCCTACAAAAACTGGAGCTTAGTAGGCTTTCAATGAATAATTGATGGCATAATCACTACATCACTTACTGATTAGCAAATGAAAGCAATTAACTAGTTTCAATTAATATCCCCAAGCTGCCTTCCTGATACAACCATCTGTTAGTTTAACTTTTACTTCTCCTCATTGGGGAACAAATAACACACAGAGCTCTTCATTTCTCCTCACTCAAATGCTTCAACCGGAAGAGTATTGGCTGTATTAGAGACCAAGACAAACCATCATGCCAAAATATGCCCTTTTAAAAATAATTCTATTATTTTGAGAAATTGTATACAGAGGAGTGTTTGAAAGGCTGCCATTAAGTAAGGTACATCAACATTTATAGTGCTAATTAATCTCTTCATTCATTTCCTATCCACAGATTTTTTTTTATAGCTTTCCTGGGGCTTAAATACTGTCTCCCTTTCTAGTTCAAAAGAGAAACCTTAACACTTCTGCAGACTTCCAATCAGCCATCCATTAGCACTTATTTGTATGTGTTTCAACTACATTCCTGGGGACATATTTCACAATGGCAGACGGGACAGCTGACATCACCTAATAGCATCATAATGACAGAATGTCTTTCAAATATTTCTCAGTGAGCAATACGAAAACCAAATGTTTGGATGACACAATATTTTTTCTTCTAAAAATTATTATCACATAAAAGCAAAGACATTTACAATGAATGATACTATTTATAAGATTTTGTGAAGCAATTTTACATGTGTATGTGTCTCTGAATTTGTGTTTCTTGTTTTTTTATTTGGTTCTTCTGTTTGTTTTTGTCTGTCCAATTCAGAATGGTGTGTTTGTTTTATCTAATTTTATTGTTTTATTATTATTTAAGAATATTATTAAATAATTCTTCCATGAGGTAGGTTTGGATGGGAGGGGATATGGGGAGAATCTTAAAGAGTTGAAGGTAGAAAACCCATAGTAAGAATACAGTAAATAAAATCTATTTTCAATAAAAAGGAAACAAATCAAGATTAAAACAACAAATGAAATGGTAATCAATAAATGAGTAGTCCGATTAACAAGAAATAGTTTTGTAACAACTCAAAAAGAAGTCTTCTCTTTATATATACATGCTTAGGAAAGTATATCCAGAAATGACATTAAGAAGAATGCAGCATTAAGCTATGTATAATATTCTTTGTACAATAAAATTATGCTTGCAGAGCCTGGACCTTTGAGCTCAACAGGAAAGCACTATGTAGCTTGCTGCAGAATTAATTTGATCCTCAGTGATTTAGCAAGGTGGAAAAAAAGAGGTAGCAATAACTATCTCTTAAGTCTCTACCTTAAGATTCTTGTTAGGCAATTTCTACTTACATGGTTTACCTGGTATCTTTCCTCAGTGCATGTGTCACAGGTACCAGGAACATTAGCAGTTCAGCAGATACAACTTCTGGAAAGCCCAGGAGTTAGTATATGCTCACTAGCACATCACTGTTCTCAGTTGATCTGCTGTGATATCCCTGTTGGTAGTAAATGCAGTTTTAAGACTATATTGAGAACTGCTTACTTCCCAAACCTTAAGTGACTTTCATTACAAAACTCTAATCACTTTTGCTACTAAAATTGCTATAATACTGGTTAGCTGAAGACCTCTCATGGGATTAAGACTTGTCATTATTCATAAGTTTTCCTTAATCTCTCCATGTTATACCAAATTTAAAAAATTCTAAAGTATAATCTTTAAATAACACAAAGTAGAAAAATCTACCAAAAGATTCTATCATAAATGCAATCTATTTCTTTTCTTTTTTAATTAGACATTTTCTTTATTTACGTTTCAAATGATATTTCCTCTCCTGGTTACCCATCTGAAAAAAATATCAAAAACAAAAACAAAAAACAAACCCTGTTCCCTCCCCACTCCCCCTGATCACCAACCCACCCTCTGCTGCTTCCTGGCCCTGGCATTCCCCTGCACTGGGGCATAGAACCTTCACAGGACCAAGGTCCTCTCTTCCCATTGATGACCAACTTGGCCATCCTCTGCTACATATGCTGCTGGAGCCATTAGTTCCACCATGTGTACTTTTGGTTGGTGGTTTAGTCCCTGGGAGCTCTAAGGGTACTAGTTAGTTCATATTGTTGTTCGCCCTAAGGGGCTGCAAACCCTTTAGCTCCTTTGGTCCTTTCTCTAACTCCTTCATTGGGGGCCCTATACTCAGTACAATGGATGGCTGTGAGCCTCTACTTTTGTATTAGTCGGGTACTGTCAGAGCCTCTCAGGAGATAGTTATATCAGGCTCCTGTCAGCCAGCACTTGCTGGCATCCACAATAGTGTCTGGATTTGGTGACTGAATATGAGATAAATTCCCAGGTGGAGTAGTCTCTAGATTGTCCTTCTTTCAGTCTTTGCTCCATAGTTTGTCTCTGCAACTCCTTAGATCAGTATTTTGTTCCCCCTTCTAAGAAGGGACGAAGCACATGAAATCTATTTATTAATACATGTTTGGACAACAAGAGTTAGAAAACAATGTGTCAGCCAAAGCAAAGAATGCACTGTACTGACCACTAGATGGCCCCCATATATATTTTTCTTCTATTATAATGAGATCACAGGAGAAAGAAAAGGGAAAAGAAAAATGTAATAAAATAATGCATTACTCTTTGCCTTTTGCATAACAAATAATACATAGAAATAGTGAGTCCTCATTTACCATTTTAGCATGGCTTCATACCTAGGAATGAATAAAACCTCCACATTTCATTGGCCTCATGTCTATTGATACTTAAGGAATTTTGAACTATAAATTCTAATGTTTAACTTATTCTGGGGACCCCTGGAATTCTTCATCTACTTTTGTTTCTCCTTTGTAGGAATAGCAATGTTTTGCTTTTTTAAAAAAATTAGATATTTTATTTATTTACATTTCAAATGTTATTCCCATTCCCAGTTTCCCCTCTGCAAACTCCCTATCCCATTCCTCCCTGCTTCTATGAGGGTGCTCCCCCACCCACCCACCCACTCCCACTTCCTGGCCCTGGCATTCCCCTACACTGGGGCATAGAATTTTCACAGGGCCAAGGGCCTCTCCTCCCATTGATGACCGACTAAGCCATCCTCTACTATACATATGCTGCTGGAGCCATAAATCCCACCAAGTGTACACTTTGGTTGGTGGTTTTGTCCCTGGAGCTCTGGGGGTACTGGTTAGTTCATATTGCTGTTCTTCCTTTGGAGTGCTTTTTATGCTTGTGGTTACTGCTTTGATTTCGATGTACTTCACTAACCCACTTCAGTAAAACTTAAAACTTAATGGTTGAAATTTTGAACGAGAACAAGTCATTTATATACAATAAATACACTCTTATCTCATGCACTGCATACATTAAAAGTCAGTATGTTTTAAAATGGAAAAATGACATCTGACTTAGCTGTTATCTTAGCTGTATTTTATTTAGTTCAGTACCCATTTACAACCAGCTGCCTCTAAAGAAGTGCTTTTATTAGTTTGAATATATCATGAAATAGCTGAGATTTCTAAAAATAGTAAAGAATAAGTGATTGCCTTAATGATTAATCACCTGTGGCTCAGCTACTTACAGAATATCAATGTGTATTACATTCAGGTAGTGATCATTACCTTGATTTTCTCAAAAGAAAGGTCTAATCAGTTCCAGGTCCTGTGAACTTTCAAATAGAAAACAAATTTTGCTTCATCTTGCAAATTATATTTTACTCATATGCCATCTAATTTGGAGGTTCAAACCGGTTTCTTTGCAGGCAAAATGCATCAGAAAATGTGGGGTGTGTGTCACCTTTTCAGAGAGTCTACAATTCTGACATATTTTAACTGTCATTTTCCCACACGATTTTGTTTTCTTTCTTTCTTTTTTTAATAAAAGAAATCATTTATTTCAGGCTGGCTTATAGTTTCAGAAGTTTAGTCATATTCATTATAGCAGGAATCATGGCAGGCCTACAGGCAAACAATGCTGGAGAAGGAGATGAGAGTTCTGCATATTGATCCAAAGGCAGCCAGGAAAACACTGTCTTCCAGGCAGCTAATATGAGGGTCCCTTAAGCATTGGGTTGAACTTCAAAGCCCAACCCTACAGTGATACACTTCCTCCATCAAGGTCACACCTCCAAATAATGCCACTCCCTGAGCCAAGCATATTCAAACTACCACATTCCACATTCTGACCCACATATGATTGTTCAAACACTTGAGTGTTTAATCATAGCACAATGCAAAATACGTGAGCTCCAACTTCAAAAGGCCCCATCATCTATAGAAGTCTCAAAAATGTTAAGAGTCCAAAGTTCAAAGTCTCTTCTGAGATTAATCCAATCATGTATTTTTAATCTTGTATATTTTCAAGTACAAAAAGCACACCACAAACCTCTAAGTTCACGGGTATAGTTCCCTCTTCCTATATTTCAACATGAGGAAATATTGGACCCAAACAAGAATAAAAGCCAGACGGGCAATGTCTAAACTCCACATCTCCATGTCTGATGTCAAAGTGTCTTTCAGATCTCCAAATCCTTTCTGCTTTGTTCACTGCAGCATAATTCTTTCTCTTTGGCTAGTTTTATTCCCTGAAAGCAGTTTTCCTGAGCAGTTATCCCACAGCTCTGGCATCTCAAAAATATTGGGTCTCCAAGGTAATTTGGATCACCTCACTGATGATGGCTTCACCTCTAATATCTTAGATACAGCTAACCAGCATCTATTGTCTCAGTAGTCCCTCCTTTTCTTGCCTCTAAAGCCAGAACAACATGGACAAAGATGCTGAGGTCTGCTGCTTGCTGGGGTTACGATTTTGTTTTCTTAAGGTACCACTGAAAGAAGCTACATTGCTCCTGTAGGTTGCTCTTGCTACTTCTGTTTCTGTTATTGGACATGCTAGCTTCCCCTCTTCCACTCTTTGTTATCTCTGAGGCTGTGAAAAATGCCTAATGCAGAAGAGGTTTTAATTTGTGTATTAAAAGCCGTTAATTCACATAAGCACAGTTCAAGGGCAGACTTCCTAGTTTACCATTGCTCCTTTGGGAAAGGAGAGGCTGATAAAATGGGAAAAAAAATTGTTTGGATCTATGAAAGGTTTTCCATTCTTGTAACTACTAAATTGGTAATGAGATTTTTAAGGTGCATTGCATTGCAGCAAGCAAACCAGCAGGCTTTCTGTGTGCCTAGATCTTTTTTTCTTCCGACCGAATAGAAGCATCAAATGAGAACGAAAATAACTGGGTTTGTTCCCTTGCTTGTTTTACATTTAGAAAGTTGTTAAATGCAATGAAACTGAACCATGAAAATTCTTGCCTTTGTAAAGGTAAATATGGATCTTTTGTTCATATTCTACATTCTTCATCTATTTGTCAAAACAATAACAACAAAAATCTTTTATTCAAGTGTGATTCCTTTCTGTTAGCCACAAGGGATTTCCATGTCCTTTAAATAGTCTATTTTCCCTTTTCTCATTCTTTTTTTTTCTTTTCATCCCAGATCTAAGGGCAGAACCTAGGAGCTTGTGCTCATCAGCACTTTATCACTGAGCAAAATCCCTAACTCCTTCTCATGCTTTTGTAGTTTTTATTTTTCTTCGTTGCTAAGCCCTTCCTTGGAGAGGAAAGAGTGTCTTCAGATAGTGCTTGTTTTGGGAAACTGTAATAGAGTCATTTGAAGGACTCTCTTTTCTTTGAATGGCTTATCAAAAAACATTCAGAAAACACATTCCCTCAGGCAATTTCAATCAATTTAAACTCCCAGGACCTTTGAAGGTGTTTGCTCCTAAACTGTCTGTTTCACTGTGTCTTGCTTCTCACTTGGCCTTTGAGGAAAAGGATAATGAAGATTAGAAAGGAGAAAGTCCACTGCCCTAAAGCTTACAAAAACACTATTTGGGCAAGTAATCTGTGTATTGAATTATCCAAGGAGAAACTATAGGGGAAGAGAGATCTGTAAAGTTCTTTAGTGCCAATTCCTCTCTACAGCAATGTGTCAGATATTTTTCTGGACTCTTCACAACCATATTCAGTAATAGACAAGCAGTTAACCATGTCTGAGTCAGAAATTTACACAAGAATTAGAACTTCAAAATAAGGTTTGAACCATAGAATCCATGTACCAAGAGTCTCCCTGAATGTGTGTTTGGTATTAGTCAGGCATTGTTGTAGATACCAGGGTTATAACAATGACTAAGGCAGGAGCACTATTAGAATTGCTTTCACTGTTAGAATTAGTGTTTGCTTAAGCTTCAATGTTGGTCTATTTTAAAGGATAGAAAAGCAAAGTTCAAATATTTCAAAGTTCAATGTAAGTAACTTTAAAAAGGCAAAATGTGTGATTTGCACCCATGTATCTGAAATAAAATATAGTTTTTTTTTTCTGCTTCTTCACATTATGGAGATCTCATAAAATGACACGGTAGTTTTTTTTTTTTTTTT
>JADRCC010095384.1:0-10226 GCA_019843855.1 Hylomyscus alleni
GAGAGAGAGAGAGAGAGAGAGAGAGAGAGAGAGAGAGAGAGAGAGACAGAGACAGAGACAGAGAGAGACAGAGAGAGAGAAGGCAAACACTCCCTTTTACAACAACTCAGGCCTACCTGGCTATTTGTAGGTAACTGTTGGGTGTAAGAAAGAAACAATGCAAACAGTAAATGTTCTACTTAAGTTCAAACAAGAATGAAGCTCTATGGTCTAACTGATGATTCTTAAGCAGCAATATCAGCCCATGGAAGCATGTCAAGGATTTGTGATGATTATTTCGTTCTAAAGTGAGTGATGCCTTTCAGGAGTCAAGAACAGTTACCATTTTAGTGAGAAACTAAGTCCTTTGTGAATAGTTGGCTCAGACATAGAAGCCATGCGCTGTATCCGACTCAGCATGGTACTATGCCATCCTTTCTCCCATAAAGGCTTGCGTCTACAGGACGAAATATCTCTTTTTTGGAGCACAAGAAAATTTGTCCAATTCAACTCTTCGGATTGTGGTCTACCTTTTACCTCTCCAAGTATTTTCACAGAATGACAGGTTTCTGAAATAGTCAAGGAATCACTGATTTATAAAACCTGATGCCTGGGAGGAAGAACAGATTTTTGCAATTAATTTTATAGGTAATTATATACATAAACAGTATACAAACTTTAACCAATTTGTATATGGAGGAATCTCAAAATAAATTCATAAAATATGTCCTTATAGGAACATTAAGTCTGACTCTACCTATATGCAGAAATGTAAAATTTATTAAATAAAACATTTATGTTTAATTACAATATCTTTTGCAAACACTGGAAAGTGTTTGCATAAAGACTTTTGAGATGTGATTTATTGCTGAGCCTGGAGTGCCCTAGGTGGGCACAGAGTGACATGGTTTCTGTCCCTGGGACAGGGCCCTGGTATGAGCCTCTGAGTTTGTCGATGGCTGCTTTGGACATAACGCTTGTCTGCATAATAATGTACATATTTTTTGATCCCACTAATAGTTGAGGACACTTTCCATCTGAGGAATGTCCTCTCTGTTAATGTTAATGACTCTATGTTAATTCGAAATTGCAAGAGTCTAGAGTCAAGGGTGTAGCTATGTCTCAACAAAATGGTAAACATTGAGACCTTCAGGACATCCCTTAATGCTAATGATAAAGAGCTATCAATACATGAGTTTGAAAACATAAATTTTCTCAACTCTGCAAAGAATAAGGTGCAATATGAATTATATGAAGGGTTTCATGAATCTAAGAACAAAAGTAGCTGTGCTGTGAGCCAACTTGTTAGAAAATTACTAAGGACTGAAATAAAGAGATTTAGGGAGAAGTGATCACAGGAGATCCCACCTAGCTATGCTTTTTGGTTTTGTTTGTTTGTTGTTTTTGTTTGTGCTTACATAGGCAGAGAGATTCCTGAGTTCAATATCAGCGTAGGACAGAGCAAGGTTAGGCTCAGGCATGATGCATGGCATATTGTCTGTGCTTAACAAAGGCACCATATCTCTGAATTCTTTTGCAATGTTAAGAAAAATGGTGTGCTTGCTCTCTTAATCAAAGGGCTGGGATCATGTGATGCTGATTTATAAAAGAATCAAAAGGAAACCTGGAGTAAATGACTAGATTGATATGTAACAAAAAGAGTGGACCTGTGTCCTGCAGATGTGCTACCCAGAGAATTTTTTAAGGATAAAAAGAGAGAACTGCTTGAGATAACTGTGTGAGGTAACAGACACACACACACACACACACACACACACACACACACACACCACATGCACATAGCACAAGGAAGAAGTGCATGGGTAGAGAGATCTCTTAGAATAACAATCAAGCAGAATATAGATGGAGAAATCTCCAGAGAGAAAGCAGAACAAGAAGGGAGGCAGAGTGAAAAAGCAGAGCTGTATCAAGCAGAACACTAGTCACCAACTTAGATTCACAATTTCACTTTGAATTGTTCTTTTTACCACTCCCAGACACCTTTTTCTCAGAACCTCTCTTCAAGCTGAGGCTGGTCCTTAGTAATTAATAGTGAGAAACTGCAGTGACCCTTTAATGCGTGTTGTTTGCTTTGTGCATTGTTGGAACAGGCACACGATGTATTAGAAATTACCAGTCTCACAGATATAAAGTAATTATTCATCTGAGTTCATTTATTTCAGTGGAGTGTGACTTCTCCAATATAATTCATTTTCACATCTGTATGCCGACAGTGTAACTGAGTAACTATTGAAGTATTTTAAATGCCTGTATTTTTAATTTAGAGTGAAAATGACTTTATGCTCTTTTAACTGAAAGTTGATTGAATAAAAATTAATCATGTAGAAGCCATGGATCATTTATAGACATGCTATAAAGGCATTCTTGAAATTTTTCATATATGATAACTCAGTACTTCACAACAAATGTTTACTAATAAGTTCATTAAGAGAACAATATTAAAATATATGTAATTTTTTCTGCATTTTATTACTTTGTGTTTATACAATACATACACATGCATGTAAGGAAATCAACTGTCCTTTTCATGTAAATATTTTATCATTAACTAATTAAATTTAATATGTATCCATATTAATAAAAGTAACATATGGGTTCAATCATTTTGGTGGATCAGGCAAGGTGGATATAGATTAAATGTCAGAAAAATTACTTTAGAAATTATAGGCTAGCTGCTTTACACTATCTTGGGCATGCATTTAAGTTAGGTGATTTTCCATTTTTCTTTTGTTAATATATATTCATTACTTTATTTTATTTAAAAAGTTGATTTCTTGTTATGTATGCAGGTATTTTTCCTGCATGTCTGTATGTCTAGCACCTGTATACCTGTTTCTTACAACACTGCTCTGTTCTCAAGGAAATGTGAGAGGTATGCAAGAGATTGTTTAATCCAAGTCACACAAGTATGTATACAAGTATCAAGATTGGGAAAATCTGTGTGATTCTGAAGACAGTTCCTTCCCATGCTGGTGTGGACTGCATTGCACTTTCTAGCACCATACCGTTGTGAGGAGGCCCCTTGCTCTTACACTGTATTTGAGTCTCATGTTGTGCATATGCCTTCTTCTTCATCACATCATTTTCTTTTTTAAAAATTATTATTTTTTTTGTTTGATTTTTTTGAGACAGGGTTTCTCTGTATAGCTCTGGCTGTCCTGGAACTCACTCTGTAGACCAGGCTGGCCTCGAACTTAGAAATCCGCCTGCCTCTGCCTCCCAAGTGCTGGGATTAAAGGCGTGCGCCACCACCGCCCGGCTTTTAAAAATTATTAAATGGGGGAGTTATTTACTCCTTCAGTATAAAAGTTTACTTTAATTTTTTTATTTTATTATATATTTTCTTTATTTACATGTCATGCAATATCTCCTTTCCCAGTTATCCTTCAAAAAAAAAACCAAAAATACCCCCCCAAAAAAACCCAAAAAACAACAACAAGAACAAACTCCTGTTCCCTCCACTTGCTCACCACCCTACTCTCTCCTGCTTACTGGCCCTGGCATTAACCTTCACAGGATCAAGGGCCTCTCCTCTCATTGATGACCTACTTGGCCATCCTCTGCTATACATATGCTGCTGGAGCAATTAGCCCCACCATGTGTACTCTTTGGTTGGTGGTTTAGTCCCTGAGAGCTCTGAGGGTACTAGTTAGTTCATATTGTTGTTCATTCTAAGGGGCTGCAAACCCTTCAGCTCCTTGGATTCTTTCTCTAGCTCCTTTATTGGGGACCCTGTATTCAGTTCAATGGATGGTTGTGAGCCTCTACTTCTGCATTAGTCAGGTACTGTCAGAGCCTCTCAGGAGACAGCTATTTCAGGCTCGAGTGCCCTTCCTTCAGTCTCTGCTCCATAGTTAGTTTCTGCAACTCCTTGCGTGGGTTATTTTGTTCCTCCTTTTAAGAAGGAATGAAATGTCCACATTTTGGTCTTCCTTCTTCTTGAGTTTCTTGTGGTTTGTGGATTGTACTTTGTGCATTCCAATCTTCTCGGCTAACATCCACTCATTAGAGAGTGCATACCATGTGTGTTCTTTTGTGATTGGGTTACCTCACTCAGAATGATATTCTCCAGATCCATCTATTTCCCTAAGAATTTCATAAATTCATTGTTTTTAAAAGCTGAGTAGTACTCCATTGTGTAGATGTACCACAATTTCTGTATACATTCCTCTGTTGAGAGTCATCTAAGTTGTTTCCAGTTTCTGGCTATTATAAATAAGGCTGCTATGAACATGGTGGAGCATGTGTCCTTATTACATGTCAGAGCATCTTCTGGGTATATGACCAGGAGTGGTATAGCTGGGTCTTCTGGTAGAACTATGTCCAATTTCTGGAGGAACCACCAAACTGATTTCCAGAATGGTTGTACCAGCTTGCAATCCCACCAGCAACGAAGGAGTGTTCCTCTCTCTCCACAACCTCTCCAGCATCTGCTGTCACCTGAGTGATTTTTTTTATCCTAGCCATTCTGACTAGTGTGAGGTAGAATCTCAGGGTTGTTACATCATTTTCTTCAATGTTTCATACCAGAATGTTTTCAGACAGCTCTTGATATAAAACTGTTATAAAGCAATTGCTCCTGATTCTTTCTAGGGGAGGAGGACTTTGTTTCTTTTAATGTAAGAAATCCTGTACCATTAGCACTAATGACAAAATTTCTAGGAAGTATCTTGATTCCAAAATGTCTCTTGGTCTTTAGTCAGAACTTACCTGGAAAGAATCCTATGGAATATAGATGTTCCTAGGAATTTGCCTCAAGAGGGAAAAAGTAAAGGGAATATTAAGGAAGATTCTAGTTTTGGTCTTTTGGATATGGATGGTTGAAACAATGGATGACTTTGGAACAGTGTGAGACATAGAACAGTGCATTTAGACATCTTGCTTTTCCTTAGACATGACTTTGGGTTAATTAATATACACTTGACTGAGATAAGATTTTAAACAAAGAAATTTACAGAAAAATCAGATTTGCTTTAGTATTTTGCCTGATGAAAATTCATCAACATGGAATCCTTTGTTGATGTTCTATATTAATTAATGGATTTATTAATATACGCTTGACTGAGATAAGATTTTAAACAAAGCAATTTACAGATAAATCAGATTTGCTTTAGAATTTTGCCTGAAGAAAATTCATCAACGTGGAATCCTATGTTGATGTTTATCACACTTAAATAAATGAAGACTCCGGAGCTGGGATATATGTACCTTATTGGGCTGTAATAGAATCCCACTTATTATTTATTATTCACCAAATTTATTTCATGAAAAATGCTACCTTCTATTGAGCTGATTGTTGTTTCCCTTATCCAATCAATTTGTTGTTGTTGTTGTTGTTGATTTGTTTTCAGGGATAAGGTTAAAGTATTTGTTTTTAGCTTGAGACAGTTTCTTATTCTACAGAACAGTCACTATAAAAGACACCATTAGCCCAGTATCCTTGAATCCATCATCGTTCTTCCACATCAACTTTTTAAGTGTAGGCAAGAGCCATGATGCTTGATTTTGTTGAATCACTATTATTTATCTACTTATTTCAGAGCTAAAAACTTTCAAAAAGACATAGGTGGTTTTTGTCTTGACAATACTTGTGTTTTAATAATGTATCTGGAAAAATGAACATGTATTTTGAAGTAAAATAGGAGAAATATTTAAGGATTGTTATAAAAATATGGGGAAATCTTTTATTTTCAAATGGGGACAGTAGGTCTATAGAGAATGCCTGTTGAGTAATACATTTACATTGAATGATAGCCAGTACTGACTATAAGAACAATAAGGGTTATTAAATCTTATCTGGAAAATTATATGTAAACAACTTTCAGTTAATCATAATCTGTGGTCAATTTGAACACACTAATAGTAAACTCAGAATGACTAGTAATGGGTTGATATCATATTAAAGGAAGAAATAAAAAAACACTTCTACTGGGTAATATTTAACAAAAGGAATCCAGTTTTGAATTTTCTACTTTATTCTCCCAGCATTTTCTTCTTTGTGTCTGTTTGTTGTGTTTGTCTGAATCTGAGCCTATCTTTTGAGAGTATTCTGTGTGTTTATCTGTTTATGCACCTTTCATGACTTTTGAGTGCGTTGACCCTCACGAAGGTCTTTGTACTGTTTTTTGTTGAATGGCACACAAAAACAAAAGGAACACATGTGAAAGAAATGAGTAACACTCTCCAGAAATCTCTAACAGAGTTTTCAAAGAATTAAGTCATAGACTCCAACTGATTCAGATAACAGAAAACATCACTATTTGTTTTGCAAAATCTGTAAAATATGTTCAAAAATTTATGGTGGATATTTCTTTTATGCCTGCTTTCAGCCTATAGTTGCTATTTTCATCAATTTTTTGCCATAATACGTATTAATTAATTTAGTTCAGGCACATGGAGTATTATATTATTTAATATTGTAGTTATGCAATAGCTTAGTTTGTAAACATTTCTCACATGTGAAATTCAAGGCAGATAAGGTTGTTTGCTGTATTATTCTTGTAAAAGCAGATTAAACAAACAAGCTGATTTTACACAGTACAATCCTTTGAACTAGCTAATTTGGAAATTTATTGCCAATATGATCTTAAGAATTTTAGGTTGTATTTCCTCAATTTGTTAATCTATAATGTTATAATTGTACCTAACTTCCTATGATCAATGTAGAAATTTAATTATTGTTTTGAAGGAAATAAGTCTAGGAATTGCTGTATAATGTTCCACAGATTTCTCCCATCAACTACAAAGCTACTGTTCACTTAAGAATGTTTATGTGCTAATGAAATAGGTCAATAAAATGCTGCTTGGTCCCAAGACTTTTGATCTTAGTTTAGTCACCATCATTCACATGGTGGAAGGAGAGAAGAGATTCCTCAGTTTTTTACATTATCTCTAAAGACAATCATAGCTTCGCACAAAATATTTAATGTAATTTAATAAAGAAGTTCATTTGTCTTCAATTGAAGCATCCTAAGCTACTTTCTGTGTGATGCATTTTGTGTATTTTGTTAAGGGAATGATTTTTGCTGATGAGAGAAGTGATTTATCCCAGTATACTGTGATTGTGTGGGACAATTGAAGGGATAGAAGATATCATATTTTTCTTTCTAATTTTAGTTGGCTCTGGCCTACTATTTTATTATTAAGTACTTTAAGCAATTTCTGGTGATCTTCAGCCAGTTAAAAAAATCCTTCTACATAGAAAATTAAGAAGCTTATATATTTTTGTTATAATCGGCAATGACTACTAAAACTTTGCAAAATATTTTTTAGTTATACCATCTATTAATTTCTTGATTAAGTTTGGCATCCTACTCTCTATCATTGACTACTATATGTCAGATATTATTTATTTCTCCTTTATTTCAATATAAATTTATTTCCTCTAGAAAATTTCAGCTACACATAATTATAAGACTCTGAAACCTGGTTTATAGCTTTCATCTTGCCTGAGTGAATCTGTCACATTTAGTTCATAGGCTGAAATATATAATAATCAGGGATGTTCAAAAAGCAGATTCCTTTGAGTCTATTTATAGGGCAAAATACACTTACTGATTTAACTATGATATCACTGGGCTGTCAGGTACTGCTTTGCCTCTACAGTTGTAGTACAAAAGAACTACCAGAATCTGAAAGCTTTTAATCTCTCTAGAAATGATGTACTTGAATATGCTGTCAGAAAGGCCATAAACAACAATGTTAAAAAGCCAAAAACCAAAGTACCTATGCTTCAGTGTCCTGCTACTTCATGTGTCCTGCAAATACAAATGCTGATATAGCACTCTGAGGAAACAACACTATAAACAAACAAACAAACAAACAAACAAAAGAAAGTCTGTAGAGTATACAAAGCATTTATCTAAGAGAGTGAAGGGAGCCAGAGAAAATCACCCTGATCAGATTGTCAAGAGACATATGTGATACTTTCTGAGAGCTTTTTCTTCAAATCCTATTGAAAAAAAAATCCTTAAGAAAAACAAATTAATAATTGAACAATGAAAAAATAATATAAAAGTGTTCCCTCCTTGTCCATTTTATGGAGTAATTTGAAAAGTAATACTATTCATGGAAAATCTGTAAGATTATGATGTTTTCATCTAGACTTTGGATTACTTTAATTAAGAGATTTACTTAATCACTGGTTCTACCTCATTGCAGAATTTCCAAGACAAAAACAAACAAATAATAAACAAAAAGAAATTATAACAGATACTGTCAAAGATACAAGACAAGGGAAAACTTATTTCACTGCTGATGGCAGTATAAACGAGTAAAAACAATGTGGAAACAGTGTGAATTTCAAAAATGTGGAAAGTGATTTAGCACTTGATCTAGATATATCACTTAGGGCATATACAGTTAGAACTGTATAACTTACTAGAGAGATATTCTTTTATGTGAATTTCTGGTCTTTTTTCAATAGCTGTTTTCTTGTGGTTGGTATGACTTCTTTTACTTCTTCCTACAGGTTGTATTGTATTCTATTCCCTAATGAAATAAACTCTTATGTAGATATCATACAATTGTAAAAGAGGCAGGAAAACCTAAAAGTTTTCAGTTATGTAATTTCTGCCTAAATATATAGGTTTTGTTTTTTTCTGTAGTCAACAAATGAAATGTAAGAAATGTGTTGGGAGCTTCTTACTTCTCTAAAGTAATATCATGTGCTGGATATTGGAAATTGAACCAATTAATTTGTAATTCAATTGATTAGATTATATGTAGAATGACAATTATGCTCTTACCAAAGCATGTATGAGAGGAATCAGGTAACAAATAACTAATTGAAGTCTGTACCACTCTGAAGAAATATCTTCATAACAGTACTCTTTCATGCAGATGTTTGCATCTGCATGATGCAATATATAAATATAAATATATATATACGTATATAGTTTTTGCTCAGCATTTCCCATTGTTAGCAATATTTCATCACCTTTTTCTGCTCTTACCACTGAAAGCCCCCAATGTGGTCCTAAAATATTTCATTTTTTTCTTATTTTACTCTTCTTCCAAATTGAAAATGGAGACAACAAAATCTCAACCTTGCTCCTTTGATTACTCACCCACAAATATATACCTATGAGCACATCAAAAGTAATTTTTGGCCGGGTGGTAGTGGTGCACGCCTTTAGTCCCAGTACTTGGGAGGCAGAGGCAGGAGGATTTCTGAGTTTGAGGCCAGCCTGGTCTACAGATTGAGTTCCAGGACAGCCAAAGGCTACACAGAGAAACCCTGTCTCGAAAACCCCCCCCCAAAAAAAAAAAGTAATTTTCTTTTCTTTTTTCTTTTGTGTTGCTTGTTTTCTTTTTTCTTTTTAAAGGCAGGGTTTATTCATTTAGTCTTGACAGTCCAGTAACTTCTTCTGTAGACAAGGCTGGCCTCAAACTCCTAAAGATCTGCCTGCCTTTGCCTCCTAAGTGCTGGCAAAAGTGACTTTTCTTATACTTCATCATTTTTTTTTATATTCTCATCTCCAATTCTCTACTTTCAATATCTTGATCCACTTACATGCATAACAATAAAATTAAGCAATTAAAAGGCATATAAAATTATATAAATAAGTATATAAATATATAGCTAGACCATTGATTATAATATAATTACTATTGTAACAACCACTCATACATAAAAACAAATATTTGAGTATTGAAAAGTGCTCTAGAATTTTGCTACAGTGTCTGATTATTGCAGTAGCAATCTCTTTTCACAGAGGTTTCAGCTATTTTATTCTGGAATTGTAGGGTTGACGAGGTAGCCCAATTTCCACTTGCTTACATAAGTTAACTTAGTATAACCTAAATTGAGCACATAGTTCTTAGTCCTACAAGCCACATTCCTGGTCCTTACATATGTGTCTTGGGTGTCATGATGAACAAAACATATACATTTTCAACCATAGAGAATATGCCGTGACTAGAGAACATCCCTCTCACGTAAACAACTTAGAAACTACATTTCCACTATTGCATACTTACCCAAAAGAGAGAGGAAATAAAATGACCAGATAACATTATAAAAGTAGCAAAGAGAGATTTAATTAGTATGATTTTTAATATATTTCTATACCTTTAGAAATGTAATTCTCTACATTGAGAACATTTTAATGCCTTATGACACTTACCAAGAGGCTTCTCTGGTCATATTAGAACATATCTATCTATCTGTCTGTCTGTCTGTCTGTCTCTCTCTCTCTCTCTCTCTCTCTCTCTCTCTCTCTCTC
>JADRCC010095396.1:0-10651 GCA_019843855.1 Hylomyscus alleni
AGAGAGAGAGAGAGAGAGAGAGAGAGAGAGAGAGAGAGAGAGAGAGAAGCAAAAATCTCATTCCCCCCTGCCCCAGAATATCACTTGATTGCTTCTACTACAAAATATTTTCAAACAACATCCCCAACTCTGAGCCACTGAATCCGCTGATCAGCCTTGGATGTGTTGTTAGCATTGCTACGAAGTGGTACCACATGCATCTGTCTTAATTCATCTTTCGTCTCACTTGGAGAACATCCATCTCAGTTTGCATGTTTTATAAGGTGAACAACTCATTCTAATTTGTCCAGGATTTTCCTAACCCGAGGAATGGGAGAATTTATATCCTGACAGCTCCTTCAAGTCCCAAACAAAGGGACAGTTGGTTGTTTTATTTTGAGCCACTTAAGGTTGTATGTTAAGCCCATGTAGTTGGTGAATCACCTCCCTTGGGTGCTCATGGATAGCTTCCAGGTTCTGTACACAATCTGTCCCTCTAGGGACAAAGTTCATACTTGAGGATGAGCCCTGAAAGTTTTCAGCACTCAGTACCAATTCAGCCTGATCCTGAGATTTCACTCACCCAGAATCCTATTCACTCTTTGCCTTTTACCACAAATATAGTGTCTATAGTGAGTTGCTAACTTTTATTCTATTTCATTCACAGTTTTTCATTCTTATGTTATTCCTCTTAATGATAACACTTTTGGAAATCAAATGCACAGAATACATTGTAATTGGTTCCTTTTCTCAGTATCATGAGTATTCTTTTTTTTATTAAATATTTTCTTTACTTACATGTCTAACATTACATTATTTTCATGATTAATTCAATGGCTACATAGGCTGTGGTGGTTAATTTCATGGATCACATCAGCTAAGTTACAGGGTACCCAGATACCTGGACAAGGATAATGTCTGCACAGATCTGCAAGGTTGTTTCTGGGTGGCATTAAACTGGAACTGGTAAGCTAAATGAAGCTGCTTTTTATCCCAGTGTGGATGAGACTCATCTAGTATGTTGAAAGTCTTGCTAAAATTCAAGCTTGGTGAGAAGTAATAGTTCTTCCTACCTAACATCTTCAAGAGAACACATTTTCTTGTCCTGACTTCAGGTCAGGTCTCACTGGAACTGTCAGTATCAGCTCTCCTGGGCCTGTGGGTCCCCTGCACTATCCCATCAACTAATTCCAGTCTGCTCCCCTTCCCTCCCCCTCCTCCTCCCTGCTCCACATCCCACTTCACCCATGCACACCAGTTACATTTCTTTACAGAATCCCCAAGCACATAGTCTTGTGGGTTTTTTTTTTAATAACTTCTCTGAGGACTTTGAAGTGGCTTCCAGCTTCTCACCACTGTAACTATTGCTACAATGAACTTTTTCTTACACGTGAATCTTGTTGTCCTTTTAATAACAGCTTCAGGACAAATTCCCAGGAGTGGAATTGCTACATCTAAGTGTGTGGAGATTCCATGAATCTTATAACTGTTGACAAATTTATTTTCCAAAGAGACATATTCCATAGTTACTACATCAAGGGCCTTATAATTTTCTAGCACTGGCCTAAGGAATTTTTCTAAATTATTCATTTTGAAGCATGTAAAATGAAACTTAGTTAATATTTTAATTTCCATGTCTTTTATTATTGATTAGCTCAATTTTTTGAAGTATATTCAGTCATAGTGTTCTGATGTTTATTATGTCCCTTGTGGATTCATCAATGTGGTGTTACAAGTGTGTCAACTAAAATACATGACAGAATTGAACACTTCGATGATCCTACCCGATGTAACTATATCGCCTGGTTTGTTCTACTGTTTGATTCATTCTGTATTATTATTTATCTAGTGGTGATCTAATAAATCTTCTATTTAGAAACCTCTCATTTCTTCCTTTGTGGTGTTTTAATAGTCAAAATGAAAAAAAAAATCACAAAACCTCAGGACAGGGCAGCTGTGCAATCTGGAGAGAGAAAGACAGAGATTCCCACTGGGTTGCATCCTCATCAGTAAGAGGTTAATTGCAGATCTGAAAGCCTTAACTATCTCATCTGAGTCACTAAAGTAGTAGAATGAGAGTGAATGCTACTACTTAGTCACTTAAGTAGTAGCATTCACTCTCATGTAGGCCTGTGGCCTGGTCAAAAGTTAAGCACTTTCTATGGACTTTTGAGTAACTTCAAGCAGTAGGCTATTATGAAACCAGATGAGGAAACACTTGCTAAGCTCCATAATTCAACTCCTTCTGTGAGGACAAGAACCCATGGTGACAGCCATCCTCCTATTCAGTCCATGCTTTTCCCCAGAAATAAAATAACTCACAATTAACTTTAGCATTTGGTATTTCAGATTAATTTTTTTGAAAATATTGCCAACTTACATAAATATTTTCTTTTTAGTTTTGGCTCATGCATTATTTACTAGAACCTTATTAAACTTTCTTTTCTTAAGATTTACTTTTATTTCATGTGTATGAATGTTTTGCCCATATGTGCATCTGTGTACTTACATGTATGCAATGCCTACAGAGCCCAGAAGAGGGCGTCAAGATGCCTTAGAGCTGTAGTTAGAGATGGCTGTGAGTTGCCATAGCGTGGTGGCAATCAACCCTGGATCCTATGTAAAAACAACAAGAGCTCTTAATCTCGGAGCCATTTCTTCAGCCCTTCTTTCATCAATACATATGATCATTATCCATAGGCCTATTAAATGAGCAAAGTGAAAAATCACGTGCCAAAAAGTAAAACAATAGGCAGTTCAACTGACATATCATATGAATCATATATTAGAATTGTCAGTAATCTAGAGATGGTTTAAGCACACAATAGCATGTGTCAGCATAATATATAAATGACTGCCAACAGCATACCATTTTATAAAAAGGACTTAATCATCCATGGGTAGTGGTACCCACTGGTGAGCGTGGTAGTAAATTCCCACTGTACATCAGCTACTTCATCCTTTAAATAGTCACTTAAGTAGTAGCATTCACTCTCATGTAGGCCTGTGGCCTGGTCAAAAGTTAAGCACTTTCTATGGACTTTTTTTTCTTTTTTAAGAATTAGTTTAACAGTTGCTTTTGAAAGTATACAATTTCCCCTCAGAAAATTTTATTACTGATTTCTGAATGATCAGACATAAATCAAGGGATATATGGGTTGAACCTAAAAGTCACCAAAAAAACAGTCTAGTTTGGATGGCCAAGAAGACTTACTGCCATATACTCTGGCAAAACTCACCACAGCATGACGCCTCCCAAATCCATGTGACACCACCCAAGTTGCTAGGCCTCTGAGCTCCTGGGATGTTTCCCATTAACACATCTGAGGTCTGGACTCTTCCAGCTTGGCCATGTTCACTCCAGCAGAGCTCTGTCCAAAGAGCACTGGCAGACAGCTCCCCAACACCCAGGTGTATGAGGAAACCCGAGCTTGAAAAGTCTCTCAGCACTGCAAGGTCCCAAAGCTCCTCCGATGTTCCTCCCTCACAATATTTGCCAAGAATCAAATCAACTCCAAAATAAACTCACACGTTTTTAAGGTTGGGACCGTTTCAAGGGGATTTGGGAGTGTTGTATGAGTGGTTTGTACAATGGTAGAACTCAAGGAGGCCGGTGGTCTCTCTAAGAATCATTGTGGTCTACTGTCACTACAAATGCATTAAAATGGCGTTGGAGAAGGCAATGAGCTCATAATACATACTTTTTACTTGTAATGGTGCCACATTTTCTTAACGATAAGAGAGCCATCTCCAGATCAGAATTTAGAAATTTGTGCTTTTGGCAGATAAATATAAAGCAGTTACAGGTAAATATAAAATTAAAAAAAAAACATAAGAAATGAAAGACCACTTGGAAATGTGTATGTTTTATAAGAACCAACAGCTCTATCCATTGGTGATGCCTATGAACTATATCAACAGCAAGCATGCCACAATAAACCTGCAGGTACAGTAAAAGCACCCATACTTGGGCAGTAACCAACAACTCTCTAATTGGACCTAAGACCAAGACCCAGTCAACAAGAGGTAGACCATGCTTGTTACTGGAGACCTAGCTAACTACTCAGTGCTAGTAGCCAAATTCTAGTTACTGGAGAAGAATCTAAGGTCACTAGTTTACTAAAGCAGTGTAATTCCTAACAACAATCTATAACCATGTGTCTTTATACCCAGAGAAAAGTGTATCGCTCATCCCTCATTAAGGAAATAACTCTTGGCAACAGATAGAGACCACCACAGAAAACAACACTAATCACAATACAGAGCTCTAGAGTCAGTCCCAGTGGATACAACTACAAACCACTCCCACACCTAAAGTTCAGGGTACATTGCAGAATAGGAGGCAGAGAGACTGTAAGAGCCAGAGGATCAAAGAGTTTGCTGTGAGATTGTGCCTTCAACTAATAACAGAAGCTAAAGCCATAAAGTCTCATCAACATAACTGCCCAAACATGAGCTAAACAAAGAGGATACCAATGAACAAGCTGAACAGGAAAGAGAAAATCCTGTGAGGCCACAGCCCTACACAAAGAACACAGGCAACTGAGGATAGCTGAAGGAAACAGCACACCAACTAGGTATCCAGTGCCAATGGTCAGCCCTGAAAATATACATACTAGTAACTTTATACTGATTGAACAGGTTATATTTAGGAACATATACATATGAATATATTATATATATATGCATGCAATAACAATTAGTGAAAAAAGTTTGAAGGAGAGTTGGGAATAAGTATATGTAACAATATGAAAAGGGGAAGGGAGAAACATTGTAACTAAATTATAATTATAATAAAAAAGAGTTCCATTCTCCTGCTGCCTCTCCTCTACCTCCACCAGAATACTGAATCATACAGACAGGAGCACATTGTCCTCTGAGAGGCTCTACCCAGCAGCTGACTCAAACAGATATAGACAACCACAGCCAAACAGTGGATAGAGCTTAAGGACTCATATGGAAGAATAGGTGGAAGGATTTTGGCCCCCGAAGGAGATAGGAACTCTACAGGAAGACCAACAGAGTCAACTAACCTGGATCCTTGTGGTTCTCACCACCAAGCAAAGAATACACATGGGCTGGACCTAGGCCTCCTGGCTCATATGTAGCAGACATATAATTAGCCTTCTTTGTAGGTCCTAAACAACTTGAATGGGGGCTATCTCAAAAGCTGTTGCCTGTATGTAGGACATATTCTACTAGCCAGGCTGCCTTGTCTGGCCTTAGTGAGAGAGGAAGTGCCTAGTCTAGCAGAGAGTTGAAGTGCCAGAGTTGGGGAATACCCAAGGGGCCCCCACAGGTCAGAGGAGAAAAGGAGGGGGAATAAGGGAAGGATTGTCGGAGGGGTGACCGAGAAGGGGGCACTAAGTGGGAAGGAAAGGGAGTAAGTAAAACATTAAATTAAATAAAAGCAAACCTAAACAAAGAACACACTTAACTACAAAAGATTTCATCTCCAAATGCCAAGCTTATGCTCCAAAGTAATTCAGATAAGTAAGTAACCTAATCTGTGTGATCCAATCTGGTAGGCACATGGGACTATTTAAATTAAAGCTACACATAGTTTTGAAAAACGAATTGTTTAGTCTCAATAGCCAGGCTCCAAGGGCTTAGGAGCCACCTGTGGTCGGCAGTCGACTTCATGCACAATGATGAGGGAAGGCTACTGAGTATCGCCACATTCCCAGCACTGAGATTAAAGCACTCCAACCTGCACATATTCACAGTCTCCCATCCGCAGGCCAGTGGTAACAAATCACACCCCGCTAACCCTGCGGACCTCATCACTGAGGCAAATGTCCATTCCCACTTTCCTTAGCCTTCCCTCTCAGAGATTAGTGATGCAGGGAAAGCTTAGTAGGGTTGGGATGTAATTCTAGCCAACAGGATGCAAAGAACAAAAGGGTGTAGGGTGGGGAGATGGTTCAGCAGCTATAATACATGCCATGCCAGCAAGAGGCCCAGAATTCTGATACCCAGAGCTCGCTTAAATGCTGGGTGAGTATAGCAGCTAGCCTGTAATTCGCATCTCAGAAGAGGGGAGCCCAGAGCAAGCTGCCTAGAGAGACTAGCCACATCTACAAATTCTGGGTTTGAGACACTGTCTTAAAGAATAAAATGGAAGGTTAAGATTCCTGGTATCAACTTCAGGCTTCCGCACACACTTGCACAAATGTGTGTGTGTGTGTGTGTGTGTGTGTGTGTATGTGTGTGTGTGTGCATCCCTCACACACACACACACACACACATACACACAGATATGCGCCCATGTGAACACACATATACACATATACTCACACCACATAAACGTGGAAAAAAAGGGGGAAAGAACAATATAATGTGAACAGAATTGTACTGGGATATCAGCCAAATCCCTAATTTCTCTTATAAAGATCTTATTTTTTTTTCCTCCTTCCTTGAACATAAATTCCTCACTAGACGTGCGGCAGCTTCCTCATGTACTTGCATGAGGAAAGTCAACATGGGAGATGTGACAACATCAAAATGTAGAGCACGCCTTCAGTTCTGAGGTCAAGGAGCTAACAGACTGGAAACAGCAACTGCTCATCTCTACACTATGGGTTTTGGTTTTCATTTTAACTTATAGTCCCTGATATACTAAAGACCTTATATATTTTAAAATGTGTCCTATTCCCCATTCTTCTTTTTTCAGGAGTCACCTATACATATCTTTAGATTGTTTTTTTTTTTTTTTGATTGTCTTGTTTACCTTTGTTGATTTTTCAAGATACTAAGCTGCAGAGGTGGCCCAGTGGGTAAGGTAATACTACTGAGCTAGACAGTCTGAGTTCAAGCTTTAGGACTTACATAGTGGAAGGAGAGAACTGGCTCCTGCAAGTTGTCCTCTTACCTCAACTTATGTGTTATGGCATGAATGTGCATATAGTCTCACATTTGTACATACATATGCCTACACAAATGCACACACACACACACACAAAACATGTCTTAGGGTTTCTATTGCTGTGAAAAAACACCATGAACTGTGAACAAGAAGCAACTTAGGGAGGAAAGGGCTTATCTCATCTCAGAATTCTAGGTAATACTCCATCACTAAGGGAGGCAGGGCAGAGGTCTAAAGGTAGGAGAAATTCAAGTAGAAGCCATGTTCCTAGTGGTTTACTCACATTGCATTCTTATACAACTCAAGACCACCTGCCTAGGGTTGGCACCACCCACAGTGAACTGGACCATCCCACATCATTCATCAGTGACAGTCTTGTCTACAGGCCAATCTTATGAAGCCATTTTCTTGGTTGAGAGTCCTTCTTCACAAATGACTCAAGCTTGTGCCAAGTTGACATGAAACTACACAAGGTATAACAAAAAAAATTTCAATATAGAGGTTTGAATTCCTTTTCCACTGCTTGAAGAGTTTTTATGAGGTGAACTCATATTTATTTTGGAATTGTTAATCCACAATGGGAAGGACCTGCAGCTAATCACCCTAAGACCTAAAGGGTCATTTGAATCAGTAGATTTAGAACAATCCAACAGCTAACAACAATTCATACTTACAGTACTTTTATGTCAAGAGAAATTTATATTTAAGTTGAAAACATGATCAAAAAATTTCTTAAATTCTCCTTTTCTATTCAGTGTATGAATGTATATACATATGTATGCATGCAGGTGTACATGTATATACATATAGATCTTGAAAATATGTAATTTGTGGTTTTTAAGCATGTTGAGAAACTACAAACTAAATGATGATATACTAAAAGTCTTAAGGATCTTTGGGTGTATCTGGTTATGATTTCTGCTCTAAAACTGTTTCTCAGTGAATACATTCTTTATTATAAAGGCATGGGAAATCTATAAGCATCCAAAATACCACATAAATAGATAACTTCACACTCTTTATACTTAGACAAACATATGTCTGTCAAAACAATACACTAGTTGCTTAAGCAAAGATTTATCTATTAAAACCATGTTATAGTTGCTTTCCTGAAATGATGTTAAAGACTCATGGGAAGGTCTCTCTACTCACAGGAAGGGCAACTATTAGTGTGTTAATGCCAATCACAAGAACTATTGATAGAATAAACAAAATGGGAATTGAGAAGTCTGTAAAACATTCAGTTCTTCATGGGCAGAGACCATATCCTTTAAAGATCTTTAGCATTACTTAATGTGAGAAATATAGCTTATCTCAAAGACACAGCAATCCCTGGAAAGGAACAGTGTAGAGTTTCTTGAAATGCAAGAAAGGTGTGATCTCTTGAGCCTGCCTCACTGACATTCAGGAAGGCCTAAATTAGTGTTTAGCAAAAGATTGTAGTAGGGACTAAGTCACTGTGTGTAAGGAAATGAAAGAACCCATGAACAGCCAGCAAGGAAATCCATGCTTTGCTATGGAACCACATGATTTCTCTTGCATGCGAAGTGTTACATGGGAGTCTGCCATCAAGGTGAACCTTGAAGCCACATGACTCCTATGGCTTCATTCCGTACTGTAGCTTTTGAAGCTGTCTATTAGGTACATTCACACTCCAACTTAAAAGGTGATTAGATGTTTTACATTGTCTGAAACAACTGGGGTCACCTGACTATGATAAAAAAAAATGTTCTTATGATAAAAAAAAATGTTCTTATATAATTTCTACTCAATCAAAGTGAAGACAACTCAAATGTGGACTATCCATGGACTCGCAAGTAGATATAGCTTCTATACCACTAGACTGCTCCGTATACGCCACTTATCAGTGGAGCAACATTTCACCTTCAATTTTCCAAGGTGTGATCCCATCTCAGCCCCATGCACCTTACAATGTGATGCTCACATTCTGCAATCCCAACTTGGCATAAACCAGACGTTTTAGTCAATAACTTGACTCAAGTGATCCATTAAATGTTAGCTCTTTTATTTACACATATGGTACATATTAATATTTTTATGAACACACAAAGCATGCTGGGAGAAAGCTCCGCCTTAGACATTGTAAAGCCAAACAACTGTTGGTAGTTTTTTCTGACATCTGAGTTCGTTACTTATACACCGCCTTGGTTGTGACGCTCAACTCTGACCTGGGGAATTAATAACAATCTGAAACAAAATAATCATCCCTCACACACTTCCAGAAAGAGTTCAGATGCATTCGTGGATAAATTAAAATAAAATAGATTTGGCACTGTAAGTTGATGCCAAATGTGTGCCCTGTATTGTATACTATGTATGCCATTGAAAGGGTTAGGGAGGGAGAGGGAGAAGGAGGAGGAGGAAAGGATAGGGGGGGAGATAAGAAGAGACAAAAGAATGGAAAGAGGGATGGGGAAAGGAATGAGGAGAAGAAGGAGGGCAAGGGAAGAGAAAAGGAAAGAGAGAGGGAAGAGGGGAAGGAGGACTGGAAGAGAGGTAGGGAGGGAAACAGGAAGGAAAGGAGGGAGGGAGAAAGGGAAGGAAGGAGCTACAGCAGTGAGGCAGTGAGGCAGATAGCTCTAGGGTCTAATGACAGGAACCCCTCAGGCAGCCCTGGGCCTTGCAACATGAACCTTTCTTGGCTTTTACTGTACATTCAGATTAAACATCACTCAGATCCAAAAACAAAAAACAAAAAACAAAAAAAAAAACAAAAAAAAACAAACAAAAAACTTTATCTCTTTTTCTGTGGATAAATTCTTTGAGCCCCTTTGGTACAAAGTGCCCTTAAGTTAACTGTTTTGTCAGCACTATGACTCCACCATTTGTTTCAAAGCCCCTGCCCTAGCGGAATCTGAATCAACAAGAGAAATTTATTACTGCCTTTGAGGCTTTTGTAATATTTGCCTGTGATATTTTTCTGAGTTACTGGGATTAAAAAAGTATCTTATTTTCTGTTTTTTATATATCAGATCAGAATCTGCTTTTCAAAACCAGCACAATTTAATTTATAAAAAACACATGCTTCACATACACATCATGTTTATGGAGCATATATATTTGTATATTGGGTATAGGTGTAAACAGATGACTTGTTTCTTTTGATTTATTTCTATTTTTTTCATGAAACAATGTATTTATTAAACTGAAAAGTATCCTCAGCATCTCCTCATAAAACTATCATGGAGGACATTGGCCTTTTTTTTTACCTGCTGCCATAGTTAATACTGCCAACCAGACAGGATCTAGGATTGCCTAGGAGAAAGATGTAGGGTAGAGAATATGTAGTTTAATTTAGGTGGAAAGACCCACCTTAAGTGTGGGCAGACAATTCCATGAGCTGATGGCCTGGACGGTAAACAAGAGAAGCCATGTTGAACACAACATTCATCCCTCCATGCTTTGTGCCTGTTGACCATAAGGATCTTGTGACCAGCTCCCTCATACTCTCGATACCATATCTTGTCTTTTATTATGGACCATCTATGCCTTCAAACAGTTAGCTGAAGTAAATCTGTCATTCCTCAAGTTACACACACAAACACACACGCATACACACACACATACACACACACATATACACACACACATACATACACACATACATACACACATACACATACACACACATACACACACACATACACACACACATACATACACACACATACACACACATACATACACACATACACACACATACATACACACATACATACATACATACACACATACATACATACATACACACACATACACACACATACATACGTACATACACACACA
>JADRCC010095424.1:0-11325 GCA_019843855.1 Hylomyscus alleni
AGAGTTCTACATCTTGTTCGGAAGGCAAACAGAAGACTGGCTCTTCCAGGCAGCTAGGAAGAGGGTCACAAGGTTTACCCCTAGAGTGATACACTTCCTCCAACAAGGCCACACCTCCTAATAATGCCATTCCCTGGCCAAACATATTCAAACCAACACAGGTATCATGTAGAGACCTGAATGTAGATGAACATAACTGAACTGTATATGGTAAGATATGCTACTCTTACAGTTTAAATCCAGCCTGCTGTCTCTGATACTTACTCTACATATCTTAAAATTTGGGAGATAAATCCCACCTGTGTGCACAAGCATCTTAATGGAGGAAATTTGATGAAGAGGGGTTTTTTGTTTGTTTTGTTTTTTGGACAGTATCTCACTGTATATATAGTACAGTAGTCTTTCCTGCCTAGCTTTGGTGCTAGGATTATAGCTGTATACTGCTATGCCTGATGACAGATTGTTGGTTTGTTTTATGTCTTTTTTCTTTTTCAGTAGAAAGCACATCTGAAATTTTAAGAGAGTAAAAGGAATCAGACAGAGGATGAATTTTAAATGAAAAAAATCATAAATAAGAAACTCTTATTTTCCTAAGTGTGCTTCCTGATCCAGTTAGTTTGATTGAAGTACAGATTACGCCAGCACCTCATTAGGAAGCTTCTTTCTGACACATTACTATTGTTTTTATGTCCTTCATTCATAGACAGTGTTTTAAAATATTTTGATCTACTTTTAACAATTATTCTCTTGTTGTTTCAGTTGCCAAAGCTGTTTGATGGATGCTACTTCTTTTTGGGAAGCAACTTCAAACACCATCCAAAGGGTGACCTCCTGAAGCTCATTGCAGCAGCAGGGGGCAGAGTCCTCAGCAGGAAGCCCAAGCCAGACAGTGACGTGACGCAGACCATCAACACAGTTGCATACCATGCCAAGCCTGATTCAGATCAGCGCTTCTGTACACAATACATCGTCTATGAAGATCTGTTTAACTGTCACCCAGAGAGAGTTCGGCAGGGCAAAGTCTGGATGGCTCCTTCCACCTGGCTTATCAGCTGTATAATGGCCTTTGAATTGCTTCCTCTTGATAGCTGAGTGTCATACCAGGTGAACATTTTAAGTTGAACATGCATGGTTTGTGAGAACACAGCCATTGTGATATATTTGATCATTCATGGTTTTATGGATAGGTAGAACCATTCATATTTCCTTCCCTTTCGAATTGCAAAATTGAACAATTGATAGTAGATTAGGAATTCATTTAGATGCCTAAACAGCTTTTAAGTTGTTTTTATTTTTGTTGTTGTTCTCTTTTGAGGGTGAGGGCTATAACTCAAGTGTTAGGGTCTTTATCACCCACCTATAAGGCACAGGTTCTACACTAGGAACTTATTTTACATGTGGCCTGTGGTTTTTGATTGATCATGTCTTTCAACTTTATCAACATATGTCGAAGATTAATAAGTGAGATAGCATCAAACTACTTGTTAAATCTACGTGGTCTATTATTAATTTTACATCCTTTAGTAAACAGAATATCATCATATGATTTATTCTGCCCTTTTTATAATGATATAGAGCATTTATATAAATGTGCCAGTGTAGGCGAAAAGCTTTATCTGGAGTTTTCCTTTCTTATGTTATATTTTAGTTTCTTGTATTTTCTTGGCTTTCCATTGTGTTTATTCATTTAAAAATAATCTTGTGTAGCATTAGGAAATCATGATCCGAAGCACTGAATGTTAGTAGTAAAATCAGCAGTGTGCTCGTGTGTGGGCTCTCAGTGCACATTTGCTGTCTGTCTACTGTGTGCTTGTGCACATCTATTTTCTGTAACTTATTTTAGTGTCACTGTTTCTTAGAAGGTCTTGCCAGTTTTGAACACTATCAAATGTCAACTCTTTAGATTAGAAGCAGTCTGGTTTTAGTAAATCTTTCTGAAAATTACTAAAATAAGTCCCTGAAGGCTTTAATCCCTTCCCCATTCCTTCTCTCCCGCCCTCCCTTTTCCTCTCTTCTTTCCTCCAGGTATGGAAGTCAGGATCTTGTGCATGCTAGGCAGTTACCTACTACAGAACTATATCCAACTTTGAGACAGTCTTACTAAGTTACCTAGGCTGGCCCTGATCTCACCCAGCTTTAATTTTTTAATATAGCCTCTAGGTTGGTGGGTAGGCAAAAGTTGGAGATTGCTTGATTTATAACATTTTTACCAAATCCTACACAACCCCTGTAGCAGGAAATAAGGAAGTGGGAGTGAGAAGAGCTTGATATACAAGCAACCAGAGCAGGGAGGTAGTGAGGACATGCCCTGAGCATGTGCACACTGGCGTCACACAGCCTGTTCTGGAGGTTCTCATTGTGAGCTGACAGGGTCTAGATTTTTAAATGGTCTTAAAGCAGATGCATGTCCCAGAAGCTAACGTGTTAGCAGCACTATGGTTTGCAGGAGGTGCTAAGAGAACCATCAGTTTCGTTTTTTAGGAGAACAGGGCAGCTTGACAAGCACCACGTGGAACTGCCCCAGTTCTGAATACCAGGAGGCTGGGAAGCCAGTCATCTCAAGATCTACTTACTAGCCTGGCAGTGGTGGCGCACACCTTTAATCCTAGCACTTGGGAGGCAGAGGCAGGCGGATTTCTGAGTTCGAGGCCAGCCTGGTCTACAGACTGAGTTCCAGGACAGCCAGGGCTATATGAGAAACCCTGTCTCAAAACAAAACAAAACAAAACAAAAATTGAAAGTGCACCTTGCACAAATCCTTCTTTGACATTCTATTTTTTCATGCCAATAGGTATGTTAACATGTTTTCCCCATGCTGGCTTCCTAGGGTCAACAGTTAGGACACTCTAAGGTCTTGTCTGTGTTTGACACACAGTTCTTCTGAATCTGGGGGGTGGATGGAAGAGTGACATGTGGATTAAGCCATTTAGGTGTGGGTTTAGGGTATAGGATTTGTTTTCTCTGTACTTTGAACACATGCTGAGCTCCTTCCTGTTGCACCTGGTGTCTCACCCCAGCTCAGGGTTACATCCTCTTTGCTGTTGAAGCCTTTGGGTTCCTGTTCATGTTTAATTTCTTGCCTCACCTCTTCTCCCGCTTTCCCCTCTTTCCTACTAGTACTATTTTTGAGTGCTCTGAATGCTGATTTTTAAAAAATGTCTGAAACAGAAATATAGTCTCAGAATAATGCACAAAAGCACAGGTTGAGCTACACTGAAACTCCCTTCCCCTTCCCCTCCTCCTCCTCCTCTTCTCTGAATGCCAGGGAGAACACAGTTGAAGGAGAGGAGCAGTCACAATGACCAACTCTAAAGACAAAAGGCTTGCTCCAGAAGACCTTAGCATTATGTATCCAGTTATGTGAACAGCTTCCCTGAGTAGGGCTGAGATGTCCAAGATGTCCTGTAGGGTGCCTCTTCAGGGCTGCATCAGGGATGTAAGGGTGGAGTGCACATGGGAGACATCTTTGGCCTGCTCCCTGGGCTTAGGGTTAAAGTTACACAGTTGCACATCCTCTTTAAGGACAACTCATTAGTGTCCTCACAATGCAGCACAAGCTGCCGGGGCTTGTGCTGCCCGGCTGTTTGCCTTAGTTTTCTGGAGCTGCTCTCTATCTCCTGAACTACCCTTCTAGCTCCTTTATTGCTTTCTTTCTACACTGCTTCTTGCTGCCAAGATTTGGCATCAAGGGCTTCCAAGTGCTCTGTTTGCTCCTCTCTCCATTTATGAATACTCCAGTCTCTGATTGCAGTAGACCCGCTTCTGACATAGCTGCATAACTGTCTGTTGGCCCATTACTCTCCCAGTAGTATTCTCCATTTTCCCTCCATCAGCAGTGTCGGTAGTTGGTTTATGTTAGCTTTTAACACTTGAGGCTATACTTTCTTCTATAGAAATGTTTGTAATTTTTATTTTTTCCTAATGGATTTAAACTTATAAGTCATTAAAACTATTTGTGCTTGTATCTGTATCTTGTATAAAAATGACTTATTTTGATATGGAAGAATGAGATGCAGTCTGACTTGTGAAGAAGTCTTCCAGCTGTGGTTTTTGTGTGGCTCCACAAAGCCACGTTCATCCATAAATGTAAGTGTTCTTGATATCCAACCTCTTAGGCCTCCACACTGCACTGATGGACCTTCAGGGGCCTGGTTTATCCACTTTGGGCATGGTGCCACAAAACAGGCTGTCCCAGCCTGATCTCCCAGGTACATTTCACATATCCACAAAGGAGGAAACCTAAGAGGACCTTGTTTCTAACCTTGGTTCATACTTTGTGAGACACATTGAGGGGAGGGGTGTTCATTTACCTGCTGGCTACAGTAATGTCACCTAGATAAGGTGCTGTGAGTCGGGTCTGAAGATCTTTTTCTGGATTTAACTTAGCTTTGGATTTTTTCAGAAATGGTGTTTATAAGTACTAGGTAGTTACAGTAGACATTTTGAAAAGAATAAGAGGAGATGGGGTGGAGAGATGGCTCATGGGTTCAGAACCCTGGCTGCTTTTGCAAAGGCTCTGGGAATAATTCCCAGTACCTGCATGGAGGCTTCCAACTGTCTGTAACTGCAGTTCCATAGGATCTGATGCCTTCTGGCCTCTACAGCCATTTGCAGCATTCTACTCATGCCGGTCACAGACATGTATATACAGGCAAATGTTTATAAAAATCTTAAATTTGGGAAAAATTTGTCCTAAACTAAGTTTTATGTGACTTTTTATAGGACTAAAAATAGCTTGAGATTGTTGTAAGAGCCATGTACATGATCCACTCACCAGTCAGTCCTGGCCACTCTAATACATTTACATTTATATTTGGCATTTGGAAATATAAAGTTAACTTTTCTTAAGCGTGCATTTGGTCTATCCTCATTATCACTGGGGATTTGTTCCCAGGAAACCCTTTGGACACTGAGATCTACAGATGGTCAAGGCATTATAGAAAATGATGTTATGATATAATGCTTGGATGTAGCTCATGTGTGTTCTTAGATTCTTTAAATTGTTTTTAGACTGGCTACCGTGCCAATACAATAGAAGTACCGTGAAAATACTGTTAAGAGAATAATGACAGGAAAGAAAAGGGAAAAATGTATAGAACAGGTGGAATGTTTTTTCAAAATGTTTTGGGTCTGTTACATTATGCATACAGAACCCACAAATATGCAAAACTGACTATAGCTATCATAATTAGGGTATTAACCTTGTATATAAAATTCCCTCCATTATTACATATAAAATTTCAAATGGTTACAACCCTCTACCAATAGGCTGTATCATTATTTAATTTAGTCTCTATGATTGGCTATCTGGACTGTTTATTTATAAATCATTTAAAAATATTTTCTAGTCAGTTTTTATGGAGAAAGTATTTTCAGTATGTCAAAGTAAGTCGGCATCTTTACAGAGCACACTGCACATCCTTCACTTTTCAATTAGATGCTGAAGCTAGGCTTAAGACATTAAAATGAGCTTGACTGATTACTATGTTACGAGTTGATTAGATTTGGGGTATAAGATTCAGGACATTATAGCTTTTACGGGGTATAGGTGTAGGGGTAGGTTCATCCTTTTTAATCATTTGAGACGACCTTGCTTGTGTGGAATTTGTGTTGGATACAGGCATGGGAACACCAGAAGCTTGTCCAAAAGCATGCCACTCACTAGGGGCAGGCTCTGCACAGCTGCCTTTTAAAATAGCATTTGCTAGAGGAGTCTGTGGGCTGACAGATTCCTGTGGGATTACAGACAGGGCTGGGACAATGAGAAACAGAAATGGTATTCCACATTTGCTGCCACCGCCTCTACCCCAGCAAACATTGATCACCATGCTTTGGTTTAGAGACCAAACTGATGTCAAAATCTCTCAACTCTCTCTTTATACATCTGGAGCTAACTGGTCAATTTGGATTATTAGCTGGAACTTAACAATCTAAACCAGTGCTCCTCAACCCTCCTACTGCTGCCAGACTTTTAATACAATTCCTTCCTCATCTTGTGTGGTTCTCAACTATAAACGTATTTTGTTGCTACTTTATAACTGGCTTTGCTACTGTTATGAATGGTAATGTAAACATCTGATATGGAGGATATTTGAAATATAACCCTTGTGAAACCCACAGATTAAAAAACCACTGATCTAACCTAATGCATGTTAAACAAAATCAAACAGTACAACTGAAATCGCTTAGCTGAATGTGGTGAGCATACAGTATATTCATCTATAAAAACTTTTAAAAATATGTTAATTAAAATACTCTGTTTACATTGATATTTATTGCTTTCTTCACATTGAAATAAATAAAAAAATAATTTAAAAAATTGACAGCAGGTTGTAGTTCATTCCTTTAATGCCACCACTAAGGATACAGAGAAGTAGGTGGATCTCTGAGTTTAGAAGCTTGCCAGGCAGATTCACGTTGTGAATTCTAGGTCAGATAGGGTTGTATAGTGAGACCATGTCTCAAAAACAGAAAACAAGCAACAGCAAAGTGGCCAGGGAGGTGACTCACTTGTCATGCAAGCCAAAGCACATGAGTTTGTGCCCTAGAATCCACACGATGGAAGAAGAGAGCCCACTCGACCACTGGATGCGAATCATGGTAAGTATGTACCCACACAGCAAATACATAAAAACACACAACAATTGAAGCTTGACTCCAGTCAAGAACTAAGTGACTCTCTCATTTCAAAGTGGCTCTTGTGGGGGCAATAGGATAAGTCTACACATGTGCACACGGATACCCTCGAAAGTTTTCTGGCGAGAACAGGAAGACAGAGGCTGCCCAGGTGCTTTTGTGCCTGTGGTTTCCATGGTTGCAAGCTGCCACTTTAGCACCGTTTACTCTTGGAATTACCTATAACATGGTGCCCAATTTACAAGTTCTATCTTCCATGCAAGCACCTTTGGGAACCCAAAATTGTGTCTGTGTGTCCATGCACATGCCCACACATGTCACTCTAAACATAACCAAATATGTGTGCATCTGATCCCTCAGGACACACATTTCTGAAACAAAGCTCCCTGGAATGTGCAGTAGAACATGATGCCGTGCTTTCAAGTCTCTGTCATTGTCATTCCCATGGCGGCATTTCTCTTCCCGCTGGAGTCCTGAACCTGATGGTAAATCCAGATTGTTTCTCTAGCCATGGAAGTACTTATTAGCATGTGGTGTTTAATTTCTAGTGAAAGGATGAATTCCTGGAAGGCTGCAGAATTGTTTGTTAGCCTGTTGCCCTTTGCCCATGTGTGACAGAAACATGATGGGCTCATAATTGACTTTCAGTAAGTATTCTTAGCTTAATGCAGAGATTCACATGTGGTTATACCTAGGCATTTCACCCATTCCCTTAAAAATATCAACCTGGGTTTTATAGTTTAAAAGGAGATTGGAAAAGAATCTTACACTGATTTGATGAACAATCCATGCATTAATTCATGGAGTATTTATGGAGCATCCACTGGGTGCCAGGCATCACATAAGTCCTGGTCACTGTTTCCCCGGCTGGGTTCCTTGTATTCTAGTGAAGAGCCAAAGGAACCCCTATGACTGCACAGGTCTTGATCCTGGCAAGACAGCCCCTTGTCCTGTGTAGGAGGAACACCTTGGAAACCCACACTTATTGTTGTGTTAGGACAACAATCTGCTTTGGTAAAAGAACTAACCATTGTTTGCTCTGGACATTATCAGGGGTTTTCTGGAAAAGGATAAAGACGCGCCTTAGAAAAAAGTGAGTGTTCACCTTGGAGGCTTTGGGAGTTCTTGTCCATAGAAGTTTTCTAAGTATTTAGATAAAAACACATGCTTTTTCTTTTGTTTTAGTCCCCTTGAAATGATTCTTTAGTCTTTTGTAGTTAAATGACAAATGCTATTTGCTCAAACAGTAAGATCTATTCAGGTACATTAAAAACACATCATTTGTATATTCATTCTGACTTTCTATGAATCCATACATGGTTATTAGATGGGACAATTGGCTTTTTCTAGTGTCAGAAAGTTTTTTTTTAAAGATTGATTTTATGTATATGAGTACACTGTAGCTATACAGATGGTTATGACCCATCATGTGGTTGCCGGGAATTGAACTCAGGACCTCTGCTCATTCCAGCCTCTCTTACTGTGACCCAAAGATTTATTTATTATTATATGTAAGTACACTGTAGCTACCTTCAGACACACACAGTTGGTTGTGAGCCACCATGTGGTTGCTGGGATTTGAACTCAGGACAGAGGAGCAGTCAGTGCTCTTAACTGCTAAGCCATCTCTTGAGCTCAGAAAGGTTTTTTTGTTTTTTGTTTTAAGTAGGATGTTGGAGTTTGAAGAATTTATTTTGTAGCAAAATGATTTTGTATACATTGAAAATGGTTCAAAAGTACTTACAGATTTAGACTGGGTGGCAAAGGTTGGGGAAGGAGCTAACAGTTTTTATCTAAAACCATGCTTCCTGCTTCTCTTGAAGCCTCTGTCCCGAAACAGCCATTCTGTACTATGTTGGTATTTACCTCCCATATGTGAAGTCTGTCCTGTGTTTTTTTTGGTTTTAGTTTAGCCATTGATTTTTCTGTTCTAGTACACAATGGTCTGAAAACTCAAGATTCCTTCTCGCCTTCTTCCCAACAGGTCATTTATATCTCTTTGTGGCATTTTTACCTAGATCCCTGGAAACATTTATAGTTCAGGTTATTTGCAATGAATGCATTTCATTTGGGAAATAAACTTTTGTGTGTCACTTGAATGTCTATTACTTTTAAAAAATCCATTTGAAAACTTGGGTCTAGATCTTAGATAACTTTTTGATCTTTGTAAGAAGCCTTATAATATAAAATTTTCATCAAGGCAAACCTGTTGCTATAATAACCTAGATTTAGTTTGTCCTGGAAGTGTGTCTTCTGGAGCCTTCTGTCCCATGGAGACTGAATATGCTATCCTGTCCTTCATGCTGTGAGCTCTTACCAGGTCCTGGGAGCCCATTGAATTTCCTATTATCTAGTTCATGTCTTTATTTATTAAATGACGCATGAGACTATGAGTTGGAATTTCTCGGTTTATTTCCTGGCCAGAAAATGCTGGTGATTCTCACTGAGGTATCCCACATACAAAAAAATGCCAGTGTTTCCAAGGTCCGTCTTGTCAACAGCAAGCCTTTCTGTCTCGTGTTTCCTGACAGGTACTTGCCTTTAGGCAGTACTAGTATGGCAGAGAATTTTAAATCTTAATTATAATCTAGGCCATATTCACAAGAGGTCTGCTAAAGTGCGTATACACGCCATCTGGGTGTAGGGATGTGATGGGGACTTAAAAGGCATATGAAAAGAAGTTATTGCTTAAGAGGGCCTCAGAGAAGGCTGTATTAGTGACGACTTGGACATTCTAGGGGATGAAGAGTTAAGCAGAAGACCAGCTAATCTTCAAAGGAGGAGGACTGGGAACTAATTGAAATAGATGCATTGGTTTATGTCTGATGCAACTGTAATTTCTTGGGAACCATCAGATAGGCTCTTTGCTTTACTCAAAGATACGTTTGTGTTTTTGTGTGTTCCCTCTAAGAACATATAAGCGTTTAAATTTCACTATATCTCTATCCTGCTGGAGTTAGGAGCAATAAACCACTTTGCCTGTTTTGAGTAATAAATAATGCACAGAAATAACATTCAGATGGTTACCTCTGGGGAATATTGTAAAAATTATACACTGATTTTTTTTTGATGAATGCCATAGAGAAGAACAGGGGATTTAAGAGATGGGATCCTTGTTGCTGAGTTCCTCAACCTGTGCTGCGTGACAGGGAATGGCACATTCCCCTTAATTTTCCTTTCCTCTCCGTCTTGTTCTTAGCTATTGCTAACTTTGTTTGTTTCGATCTTCCCCTTACATGTGTTTCTGCCTCTGTCCTTATCTTACATGTTGATCAGAAGACTGGCTGCATGATCTGTGACTTGTTACTTGTTTTTGTTTCTCAGAGACTTCCATTTACCCTGCTACAACCACCCCTTTGCTATTTCTAGTCCTGGTTGGTGGTTAATAGTATTTCAGATTCTGAGCTTACATACTCTTTCATTATTTTCTGGTTTTGCACACTTTCCAGAAAAGGAAGTGTGCCATTGGATTTTTGGAGTTCCCCACATTTATATTTTTGGTTGTGAGCCTAGCCTTTAACGGCTGAGCCATCTCTCCAGCCCAGTTCCCCACATTTATAAAGCCACCAGGTCACCTGCCTTCAGGAGTGGAACACACCTGTTTTATGCGCCATTTCTTAGTCCCCTTATTTTCTCTGCACTACTGTCCAAATACGACTTCAACATTTACTCAGTATTGCTTTCAAAGTTACCAAAATGTGTATTTTCAAGATCTGGTGTGAGTCAGTGGCCCTTTGGCTTTTAGTAAAACAGCTGAGACTTAATGACATAAATCCCTTAAGTCAAGACCATGCAGTACTGCCAGCAGTGAGGTGCCTTGTCCCATGGCTGCTGGGTCAGGCAGTGGTTGCTCATCTCATGGGTGATTCTTACAATAACCTCCTCTTCCTCAGGACTACTTTTGGCCCACTTAGACCATGAGAAAATGGGGCTCAACGAGTTTGATAACTTGACCAAGGTCATGAGCTGCCCTTACTCTTTCTGGGAGTTGAGCCTAGTCCCTCTGACTCAAGAGCACCTGTTTTTTGTTTTTTTTGAAAATATATTGAATTTTATTAATATCCTGTAGACAGCCTGAAGTGTTAATCTCCACCCCTACCTATAAGACTTTCATTATCATGTACAAGGTGTTTTTACCCTTTAACCAAATAAATTTTTGAACAACTCTGTGGAGTCTCCAGTTTACATACCCTATAAAATATTATCATTTGCATTTATAAAATTCATATTTTTATATTGTTGGCAACTTTTAATGGTCTGTATGTACATTTTATATATAAATAGTCATGCTTTTGGCATTACCATCTAAGCACACACATTTAAGATGATATCTGATAACTGAAGAAAACTGTTGGTTGAACATCTACTCTTTTTTTTTTTCCTACTTCTTTTTATTAGATATTTCCTTTGTTTACATTTCAAATGTTCTCCCCTTTACTGATTTTCCCTCTGGGGGGAAAAAAACCTATTCCCTCCCCCTGCTCACCAACCCACCCACTCACTCCTGCTTCCTGGCCCTGGCATTCCCTTACACTGGGGCATAGAGCCTTCACAGGACCAAGGGCTTCTCCTCCCATTGATGACTGACTAAGCCATCCTCTGGTACTTATGCAGCTGGAGCCATAAGTCTCACCATGTGTACTCTTTGGTTGGTGGTTTAGTCTCTGGGAGGTCTGGGGGGTACTGGTT
>JADRCC010095429.1:0-14516 GCA_019843855.1 Hylomyscus alleni
CACACACACACACACACACACACACACACACACACACACACACTCCACACAAACACAAACAGAGAATATGAACAGCAAATATGAGTAAATTTTAGAAGGTATGATGACTACTTTTAATTTTCAACTTGACATAATATAGAATAATGAATAACCTGGAAAGAGAGTCTCATTGAAGGAATATCTAAATCAGGTGGTCTGTGAGGATGTCTTTATGGAATTACCTTCATCATTCTCAATGATGTAGAAAGATTAATTCATTTGGGATAGCACCATCCCCTGGAAAGGAGATCCTGGATTGCATTAATGGAGTCAGTGAAGTGAGCATTCCTTAACTCATTCCCATCATTCTTGACTATGAATGTAATGTTAGCCCTGACTGAAATACCTGAAGCTGTGACTTCCCTTTTATAATGAACTTTAAACTCGAATTAAATATAATAAATATTTTCTCCCCTAAGTTACTTTTGATGGGGTATATCATCATAGCAACAGGGAACAAAACCAAAGCATAAACTCTCTAAAGTGAAGTCCTCATCAATATTCATGTTGCAAATACTTACTGAAAAGTAAAAAGTCACAAATGATTAGAGATCATAAGGGTGACTTTTCAGAGTACATACATCCATGTTTTTATCTTTCCCAAGGGGAAAGAAAAAACAAAAACTAAATACTGAGGCAGGTTAATTTTGGATCTGAAATATAAAATGATGCAAAACTGTCCATAAAGACCTCTGAAGAATCTAACCTACTTTAGTTACTGAATTTGTAGGCTAGTAGCAATACCTTTAAAAGAGTGTTTTGCAATTGGGTAACTGCACTCCACTTCCAGGGCCACAACTCAACCTGATTCCCAGAAGGCCTGCTGCCACCTGGGATAACTAGGTGAGAAAAGCATGTTCAAATTCTCTACCTACTGGGACCCAAGCAAGCCAAGCAGCAATGTTTTCTACCCTGTTCTTTTAGACTTCCATCTTCCTTCTGGGCCACACCCTGCCTGCAACTTTGGATCAGCATCCCACTCCCAAGGCCACAGATCTACCTGCCTCCCTAGAAGCCTGCTACAACCCAGGAAAACCAGAAAAACCAGCTCTGCCTACTTTGCTGGCAGAGCTCTCATCCAGGACAACCAGAGTACTACTCCCATTTTCTTTATTTACATTTCAAATGTTATCCCCTTTCCTGATTGCCCCTCTGGAAACCCCCTATCCATCCCCTCCTAACCCTGCTTCTATGAAGGTGTTCCCCCACCCACCTAACCAATCCTGCATCCCTTCCCTGGCATTCCCCTACACTGGGGCATCAAGCCTTCACAGGACCAAGAACCTCTCCTCCCATTGATGCCTAACAAGGCCATCCTCTGCTATACATATGCAGCTCAAGCCATGAGTCCTTCCATGTGTATTCTTTGGTTTCTGGTTTAGTCCCTGGGAGCTCTGGGGAGGGAGTCTAGTTGGTTGATATTGTTGCTTCATCCTAGAGGTTGAAAACCCCTTCAACTCCTTCAGTTCTTTCTCTAACTCCTCCACTGGGGACCCTGTGCTCAGTCCTGCAAGTATCCCGATCTGTATTTGTCAGTGCTGGCAGAGCCTCTCAGGAGACAGCTACACAAAATAGGAATTTACACTTAGCATTCTAGTTTTATTTTTGTTTGTTTTTTTGTTTTGTTTTGTTTTGAAGTGGCTAGATTGTATGGAAAACCTTGATCTGTGCCCAGGGTATAAAGGTTTCTTAGTCACTGGAAAGTTCCCATCCCTATAATTGGTTTTCTTTTTTCCTTGTGGACTTTATTTCCAATGTACAATGTTTCCATTGTTTTAACTTAATTATCTCTCCACTTAATATTGAAGAAGATAATTTATCATTCTTTTCCAAATATTCAGAACAATTTCTGCACTAAATATTTTTAGGAGGACTACCTAAATTCTTGCTGCACCTATATATGTTTCTACTGTATTCTCTGTTCACTCCAGTCAGTGATATAGATGACTGCAGAGGGCAACCATTACTGTTTCCCTTAAATGCTTGGCCTATCAGAGAACCTGCCTTTTTAAAAAAAATTTTATATTTTAAATTTTTTATGAAGATTTTTGCCCAAGTCAAAGCCTTCTCACTTCTAGTTTCTCAGTTATGTTCTTTCTTCTGTAAAGTGTGGTATCTTCTAATAACTATGAAACCCCTCCCCATTTTAATATTTGCAAACAGCTATATTAACTTTGGGAGCATCAATAGCATTGGATAATAAGGATATGCCTTTCTTTCAATCAATAAAAGTTTATCAGTAGTCAAATTGGAAAAAAATCTATCCACTAATTATTAGTATTTAATTACATAGAGAACTTAGTACATCCATTGTAGAATTCTTTTAAAAATTTTCATTGTTCTGAGTCAACAGTCTTTGCAACATATCAGTGCCTAGTAAAATGTGTTTTATAGACACTATTATACATTTCTGCATTGATTGCTATTTAATTGTCAATGAATTATAACCCATGTAGTAATTTGTTTTAGAGAGAGCACTGACATTTGGTAAAATAATTATGCTATTTCATCATAAAAATCTATTTGGTACAATTTTTAATCATATATGTACATTATTTATGAAAGCCCATTATCATATCCTATTAGCTTGTTCAAAGTAATGCCATTAAGGTCTATTTTGTTACTAAATGAATATAAAAGGACAAGAGAAAACACACATCTACCAATATTTCACAAAGCTTAGCATCCTGAAGCTCATTAACATTATCAATGCATGCATGTTCTGAAAATGAATGGATAATTATTGTGAAATGACACATTTTATAAATCATGGCACTGTAAACTAAATGCATGCTTTAAAATTTCTCAAGATATCTAAATTCAAATTTATAAATCCAGCATGTTTCTGCAGTGAAAGATTACAGTAGAGTGTGTTATAGTTGCAGTCCTAATTCAACAGGTATTGAAGATGAGTTTCAGTTTTATCTCTTGACTAGATCCTGCCTCTTAGATGGAATTGTGAATTTTGGAGGCATAAAAATATCAGGAACTCAAATGGACTCTGAGGTTTCCTCTCATGGCAGGGAAGTATTGATTTGTCATTTTTTTTAAATTCTTAACTTTAAATCTTAATTACCAATGCTAATACACTTGAAAATAACAATTATCATTCATACACCTTTCTTTAGCTTTCAAAAATTTAGCAACATGGCATCCTCAAACACTCATGTTCTGAAATACTATCCAAATTTAGAATGTGAACAGTTTTCTAGGGATCTACAATATTATATTCTTGTATCATTTTCTTCCCATTTCTTTGATTAAAACCCGCAATGTATCATATCCAAGTAACTGTATCTTGTTAAATATTTTATCAGCTAACATCTACATTCTAAGTTATCAGATGTATCTACTCTTTCTTTGTTGCTAAAGAGGATAGAGTTTAAAAAATTAAATGTTTCAGAATAAAACTAACTTCTTATAGTAGTATAATATAGTATTACAGAATTCTATTTATTACAAAAATGTCTTTTTCCCTTTAATTAATTAATCAATTAATATCCCAAACACTGTTTCCCTTCTTGATCCTTCCCTCATAGAGTCCCTGCTCCCACTCCTGTCAATCTGAGAGGATGGGCCTTCCTGTAGGTATCTCTCCCCACTCTGGCACATCAATTCTTAGTCTGATTAGGCTCATCGTCTCCCACTGAGGGCAGACAAGGGAGCCATGAAGCATAAGTTGTTTGACTGCTACACGTGTAGCTGGAGACCATCTCATGATATCCTACATCCCAGTCACTCCTCTGTCACCCCCCCAACCCACATCTGCCCTCCCCCCTCCTTTTTACCTGTAAGAGAGTACTCCCCACCCACCCACACTCTCCTGCCCCACTGCTCCAGTATCTGCCTATTCTGGGGCCATTACTGTCAGGCAATACCATCCTCTGCTACATATGTATTTGGAGCCAAAGATCCCTTTAAGTGTTTCTTAGTAATCGAGATTCCTCTGTTGGGAGGAATGTAAGGTTAGCAAAAATCTTTTCACAATCTTGGTTTTTCCATCTATAGCAATTGATAGATTGATTTTACACTCCAGACTTTATTCCAACTTCCTGTTCCACCCTCCAGCTGTTCCTCATACCATACCTCCTCCCTACCCCTGTCTCCACAAGTATGTCTCACCCACACCTCACCAGAACTCTAAACTCCCTGGGCCTCCCCAGTCTCTTGAGGTTTAGGTGCATCTTCTCTGACTGAACTCAGACCGGACAGCCCTCTACCATATATGTTTTGGGGGCCTCATATCAGCTGGTGTATGCTGTCTGTTTGGTGGGCCAATTTTTGAAAGATCTCTGGGGTCCAGGTTAACTGAGACTTCTGGTCCTCCTACAGGGTTGCCCTCCTCAGCTTCTTCCAGCCTTTTCCTAATTCAGCCACAGGGGTCAGCAACTCTGTCCTTTGGTTGGATGCAAATATCTGCATCTGACTCAGCTGCTTGTTGGGTCTTTTGGACAGTTCCCTTTTTGTGAAAGTTCCATAACTTCAGTCATAGTGTCAGGCCTTGAGACCTCCCCTTTAGCTGGATTCCACTTTGGGCCTATTGCTGGACCTTCTTTTCCTCAGGATCATCTCCATTTTCATCCCTGCACTTCTTTCAGACAGGAACAAATATGGGTCAGAGTTTTGACTGTGAGATGACAGCCCCCTCCCTAACTTCCTGTCTTCCTACTGGAGGTAGGATCTATAAGTTCCCTCTCCATACTGTAGGGCATTCCATCTAAGGTCTCTACCTTGAGTCATGAGAGTCTTTCACCTCCCAGGTCTTTGGTACATTCTGGATGGTCCCCAGAACCTCCTACCTCTGGAGATTGCCTGTTTCCATTCTTTCTACTGGCTTTCAGGGCTTCAATCATTATCTCTCACTCAATTCCAGATCAGGTTCCCCTCTCTCCTTCACCCCAGACTCCCTATCCACTTCCCCTCCCAGGTCCCTGCCTCTCTCCCTACTTGTGATTGCTTCCTTCTCCCTTCCAAGTGGGACTTAGGAGTCCTTCTGTGAGCCCTTCAGTTTGTTGACCTTTTTGAGTTTTCCCCACAAATATCTTAAAGTGTCATCATTATAATAATCTGTGTCTTGGCTTTTAAGACCTCTCTTTCTGTTTTTTAAATTTTTTATTTTATGTATGTGAGTACACTATAGGTATCTTCAGTCACACCTGAATTGGGCATCAGATCTCATTACAGATGGTTGTGGCCACAATGTAGTTGCTGGGAACTGAACTCAGGATCTCTGGAAGAGCAGTTAGTGTTCTTAACCACTGAGCCATCTCTTCAGCCCCGAATCTGTGTAATCTTAATTCATATATATCCTTTTGTGTTCATTTATGAATAAAAGAAGTTTCTCCTGTACTTCTATCTTAATTTAGTTGATTAGACTAATGGAACCCATGGAAGGTATAGTAGAACTGTGTTGAGAATTGATATACTTCACAAAACTTGAAAATATTAATGTCTGGGGTTGGAGAGATGGCTCGGTGGTTAAGAGCACTGATTACTCTTCTGAAGATCCTGAGTTCAAATCCCAGCAACCACATGGTAGCTCACAACCATCCATAATAAGATCTAATGCCCATTTCTTGTGTGTCTGAAGACAGCTACAGTGTACTTATACATAATAAATAAACAAACCTTAAAAAATATTAATGTCTGTTATTTTTTATTGAAAGTAGATTCTTCTCTCATAGAATACAATCTGACTGGTTTTCCCTCTCTCCATTACTTACAACTGTCACCACCCTCTCTTTCCTCCATACCCACTCCCCTTCTGTTTCCCTTTAGAAAAGAAAAGACCTCCAAGGGACTACATCAAAACATGACAAAACAGGAAACAATAGTACAAGAGAAAAGCCCTCATAGTGAGGCTGGATAAGGCAACTCAATAAGAGGGAAGGAGTCCCAAAAGCAGGCAAAAGAGAATATTCATTTATCAATTCTAGAAATAATGGAAAATATTTCCTTGATGATGGAATACAGTAGTATTAGAATGGGCCACAATCTACACATATACTTTCATTTGAAGAAAATGTTCCTTCATGGAAGTTTTAGCTATGTAAATTAGTCATAAATGTAATGTGGCAAGTACAACCTATAACTGAAAATTGTGGTAGAGTTGGAGGGTGATGGTAGATTAATTTCTGGGATTTAACATGTATTTCCATTATATCACTTATAGAGATGCTAAAAACAGAATGTGGTGTAGGTTTTATCATTAGAGATCAAAGGATCAGGATCAGGACTAGTTATTGGGTGATTCTAAGTTTAAGGAGCTTTTCCAAATCTAAACAGCATGCAAGAATGAAGTCAGGTCACAGTAGATGTCTCTGGACTGGGAAAAGGTGGTTCTGCCACCTAGTGGACTTGTGACTTTGGGCAAGTTGTTATCCTCTCAGCCTACTATCCTCTAATGTACCTGTGTATTGGAGAAGTTCTAGAATTTACTTCATGAGCTTCACAAGCACTTAGCAAGTCTGACAGTTTCCCTATGCTGAGGTTAGTAATAGAAATTCCATGTACAAAATACTACTGGAATCCTTAGTTTATCCAGATATGCTTCTGTTGACAAGAGGGGATTATTTTAGAAATGTTGTATCATGGTGTCATAAATTGCTAAATAGTTTACAGTTCAAAAAATTAAGGCTTCAATATTTCTTTCAATAGAGTATGAGTTATTTGATAATTTAATAACATTACCAATTAGTTAGGTGTAGTGCCAAGCAACCCATACACATTGTCTCATTTAACTCAAGACTTTGAGATAAATAGCTTTATAATGCTAGTTTTCCATGAGGAAACTTCAACTAAGAAACATTTAGGAATTCGGATAGGGTCCTTGACTTGCTCAGAAGTAGAATCATGATTTGTTGTTACTTTAGTATTTGTGTTACTTGATATTACTTATGTGAAGTTGTCAATATCCTACTAAAGGCATTTTATGCCTATACAATATCTACAGATGTTGGAAAGGATAAAATTCCAAATATGTAGAATATTTGGAAGAAATATGTATGAAGAAAACAGAGATTATGTTATTTTCTTATGTGTAGGAATAAAGTCAAGGAATTTACTATCATTAATGCAACATTGCAAATAATCAGAACTAAAACTGTAGATTTCAGATGTTATTTGTAATATTCTTTCTGTAACAGTACTTCTTACTATAAATATTGTAAAATAAGATAAATTCTTGATGTTAATGAGATAGAAGTCTTAACTGATTTGAAAAGTGGCTTCCTTTCCAATAGGAAATATTCTTCCTATAGTAGGTAATATTTGACTTTTAAAACATCTTACATGGTTCGAATATAATAGTGCTTCTATAATGAAGAATAAATCCTTCTTACAAAAATTCTATGTTCAATTATCCACATATACAAATTCAAAGATTTGATATTTAATGTCTGAATTTGGCATTTACTTTTGTTAATATATTAATGTTTATTCTGTTTTAATTTGAAGATGGAAATGAATTTGAAGGATTGATAACTGGTAAATTAAGAAGAATACAGAACAAGGTAGCAGATATGGAATTTTTCTTTTAGAGAATACCACCTTATTTTCTGCCAGTTAATATTCACTGCTCCAAACATTTAATTAAGTCATCTAATTCTAAAAATTTTAAGATTAAATTTCTGTAATTCTGTGTTTAAATGAATATCACTCTAGTCATAGAATTATCTTAATTTTTTTCTTAAAGAATGTTTCTATTTTATTTTCTCCAGCCTCAAAAGAAACAACTGGTATGCTTTCATTTCCCCTTATAAGTCATTTTGTGATGGGGAGTGTACCACATATCATTTTGGATTTCAAATAAAGCTATAGTGAAAAGACTAGATAATTGTATTTTGTCTATTGTGTTATTGGCATTAAAGTACATGAAAAATACATAAGACCTTCTCAAAGAAAGAAATAGTCAATAATCTCTGTTCAATAATGTTATAGCACTTATCTCATTTAAGTCTTAATGATGTGATCAAAAACTTAAATTTCTTAAGCCTTTTGTGATATCTGAACCATGCATATGCATTTTCAAATATTCATTTTTTGAGGTGCTGACCCCAATTCCACCAAGACAGGTGTCTGTCATGACATTTATTTTTTTTTTACCTTATACTTTATATTTGTTTAATTCCTTGAAATTGTTTGCAAAAGATGAAGTTTAGAGCAAACAAACATCTTAGCTTTTTTATTTCATTCTTTTTCCTTTGTAAATTAGGAAGAATTTTACATATTAAAACTTTCACTCTCACAGGTTTGTCAAAAATTAAAAAAAAAAAAATTTGGACCCTTCTCTACATGAGGCCAATCCAGTAACAGGAACCACAGGAAACTGATACTCTGAAATGCAAGGAAATTCTCAAAACCCAGAATGCCAGATAAAATGCAGGTACCCAAGACACAAGAAGAGATATCCTACTGACCCTGAAGACTCTCTCTTCATGCAAACTACAGTAGCTAGAATACTAGAGAGAAAATAGAAAACAATGGGGAAAAGATCCATCAGAAATTATATACACCAAAATTGGCATGTAAACCTATAATTACCTTAAACTCAGATGATTAGAGGACAGCATAAGAGCAGAATCCACAAAATCCATGACAATATGGTACCATCAAAGTTGGGTAACTTTTATACTACAGTAAGCCCTGAGTGTTCCAACAAACCTGAAGCATAAAACAAGGACATCATGAATTTTGCAGGCACATGGATGGAACTAGAAAATATCATCCTGAATAAGGTAACATAGACCAAAAATGACATTCATGATGGGAGCCTGGCATGACTATCCTCTGAGAGGACCTATGAGCAGCTAACTGAGACAGAAACAGATACTTACACACAACCATTGGACTGAAGTCAGGGACCTCTATGGTTGAATTAGGGGAAGGATTAAAGAAGCTGAAGGGGAGAACAACCCCATAAGAAACCAGAACTCTCAACTAACCTAAACCACAGGGAGCTCCCAGAAACAGAATCACCAACCAGGTGTATAAACAAGCTGGTCTGAGGCCTCTGGCACAAATATAGCAGAGGTCTGCTTAGTTAAGCCTCAGTGTGAGAAGATGTGCTTAATCTTCTAGAAACTTGAGGACCAAGGGAAGAGGGAGGCCTGGGAGTACTCTCTTAGAGACAAGGGGGAGGAGGAATGGAATGAGGAACTGAGGGAGACGGACCAAGATAGGGCAATGACTGGACTGTAAATAAATCAAATAATTAAAAAAAATAGATAAAAAAGAAAATGTCCTTAAAACCAATTTTATGAATATGATAGAGGCTCCTAAAGAGAACATGAATAAATCCCTTAAAAAAATTCAAGAAAACACAAATAAACAGGTAAAGTAAATGAATAGAAATGTTGAGACCTAAAAATGAAAATAAGAAGAATAAAGGAGAGACAAACTGAATCCTCGAGATGGAAAACTTAGGGAAGAGGACAGGAACTACACACACCAACATCACCAACAGAATATAAGAGAGAGATAAATAGCATAATAATAAATATATGAGCATAAATAATAAACAATAGAAGAAATTATACATTGGTTAATGTTAAATCAAAAAATTTACTGACAACATAACCATCAATTCTGGGACACTACCAAAAAAAAAGAAAAAAAAAGAAAAAACAAAAAACAAACAAACAAAAACATAAAACAAAGGGATAGAAGGAGAATATTCCAAGCTCAAAGGTCTAGAAAATATTTTCAAGTATACCATAGAAGAAATTTTTCCTATCCTAAAAATGGTGATGCCTATAAAGGTACAAAAGATTACAGAATGCTAAATGGATTGTACCAGAAAAGAAAGTCAAAGTTCCACACACAGACCCTGCCACCCTGCCATATAAAAAATGAAAACACTAATCATACATTACAAGGAGAGAATATTAATAGCTGAAAGGGTAAATGAACAAGTAAAATGTAAAGGCAGTCCTATTAGAATTTTACCCACCTTATCAACAGAGATTCTAAAATCTGGAAGTGGACAGATATCTTAGACAACTATACACAGCAAACTTATCACTCACCATAGATGAAGAAAACAAGATATTTCATGACAAACTCAAATATAAGCAACATGTATCTACAAATCCAGCCCTGTGAAAGATACTAGAATGAAAACTTCAACTGAAATAGGTTAACTACACCCTTGGAATCACAAGAAGACAATAATTTCACAAAACCAAAACCAAAAGAAGGGACAAAGACTAACAGAACCAACAACAAATAACAGGAATTAGCAATCATTAGTCTCTAATATCTCTCAATACCAATGGACTTAAATACCGCCAAAAGACACAATGTAACAGCATGGATGTGAAAACAAGATCCATCCCTCTCTCTTTTTGTTTTGCATATAAGAAAGATACCTTAAAGATAGACATTACCTCAGAATAAAGGGTTACAAAAAGATTTTCCAAACAAATAGACCCAAGAAGCAAGCTGTATAGCCATTCTGATACCTAACAAAATAGAGTTCCAACTAAATTTAATCAAAAGAGACATGGAAGTACACTTCATATTCATCAAAGGAGAAATGCATCAAGATGACATCTCAGTTCAGAAGACAGCTGCTCCAAATGCAAGGCCTTCCACATTTGTAATCAAGACATTACTACAGCTTATTTTACACATTGAACTCCATAAATTAATAATGAGAAACTTCAAAACCCCAGTCTCACCAATGGGCAGGTCATCCAGACAAAATATAAATAGAGAGATAGTAGAACTAACAGATGCTTTGACACAAATGGATCTAGTAGATATCTACAGAACATTTCACTCAAACACAAAAGAGCATACCTTCTTCTGAGCACCTTATTGAGTCCTCTCCAATACTGACCATTTATTTAATCACAAAGCAAATCTCAATAGACACAAGAAAATTACAATAATCCCCTGTATCCTTTCATGCTATCAAGGATTAAAGCTGTATTTTAATAATAGAAATATCAGAAAGCCTACAAATTCATAGAAACCAAACAACACTTACAGAATGAACTAGGTCAAGGTAGAAACAAGGAAAGAAATTGAAGATTTCTCAGAATTCAATGAAATAAATGTACAACATACCCAAATTTATCTAACAAAATGAAAGCAGTACTAAGAGAAAAGTTCAATAGAACTATGTGCCTTCATAAAAAATTGAGAGCTCTCATACTAGCAAATTAACAGCACACCTGAATGCTCTAGATCAAAAAGAAGGAAACACACCCAAGAGATGTAGATGACTGGAAACAAACAGTGCTGAAATCAATAAATTACAAAAAAAAAAAAAGAGAGAGAGAGAGAACATTACAAAGAATTAATGAAACAAAGAGATGTTTCTTTAAGAAAATCATCAAGATAAACAATCCCTTATTCAAACTAAGAAAAAGGAAGGGAAATGATATCCAAGTTAACAAAAATCAGAAATGAAAAGGGGGATATAACAATTAGACACCAAGAGTATCCAAAAACCCACTAGGTAATACTTCAAAAGCTTGTTGTTGTTTGAATATGTATGACCCCTGTAGACTCATGTGTCTGAAGGAAGTATGGCCTTTTGGGAGGAAGTATGACACTGTGGAGGTGAGCTTTGAGGTCTTCTATGCTCAAGGGACACCTAATGTGGCAAAGAGTCTCCTTCAGCTGCTTGTAGATCAAGATATAGAATTCTCTATTCCTCCAGTACTATCTATGGTTCCAAGCTGTAATTCTTCCCTTCATGAAGATAATGAACAAAGCCTCAGAAACTATTAATCATCCCCAAATGAAATGTTCTCTTTGTAAGATTTGCCATGATCATGGTGTCTCTTCATAGCAAGGGAATCCTAACTAAAAAAACTATACTCCTGAAAACTAGAAAACTAGAGAATCTAAAATACAAGGACAGTTTTATTGATAGATACCACTTAGCAAAGCTAAATGAAGATGTGATGAAAAATTAAAATAGATCTACAACCCCCAAGGAAAAATAGGCAGTCATTAAAAGTCCCCTAAACAACAACAACAACAACAAATTAGGACCAGATGGTTTGAGTGCAAAGTTCTACAAGATATTTAAAGGACAAGAATTATTAATATTTGTCAATTTTTCCACAAAATAGAAACAGAAGGAACATTGCTAAATTCATGGTATAAGGCCAATGTCACACTGATACCCAAACCATGCAAAGACTCAACAAAGAAAGAATTAAAGACCAATTTCTTTCAGGAACATTGATGTAAAAATAACAAGATAATTTAAAACAAAATCCAAGACTACATCAGAAAGATCATCTACTATGATCAAATAATCTTTATTCTAGAGACACAGGGTGGTTCAATGTACTAAAATCTGCCAATAAAATCCACAATATAAACAACCTGAAAAAATAAAACCCCATGATCTTCTCATTAGTTGCTGGAAAGGCCTTCAATATAATAGTCAAAGAGAAATCAGGGATGCAAGGGGCATACCTAAATATAATAAAGGCAATTTGCATCAAGCCTATTGAAAACAGTAAGTTACATAAAGAGAAACTTAAACCAATCCCACAAAAATCAGGAACAAGAGAAAATTTTCTACTCTTTACCTATTCAATAGAGTACTTGAAGTTCTAGCTAGAGCAATAAGAGAACTGTTTATCAAGAGGATACAAATTGGTAAGGAAGAAGCCAAAATATCATTATTTGCAGATTATATGACAGCATAAATATATGACCCCAAAATTCTACCAAAGAACTCCTAAAGCTGAAAAATACCCTCAGCAAAGTGGCTAGATACAAATTTAACTCATCAGTCATCCTTTAGACAGATGATACATGGTCTGAGAAAGAAATTAGAGAAACAACATATATCAAAATAACTACAAATAACATAAAATATCTTTGTGTATCTCTAACCAAACAATTGAAAGACTTATATGACAAATCTTCAAGTCTTTGAATAAAGAAATTGGAGACGATACAAGTAGATTGAAAGGTTTATTATGCACAGGAATCAGTAGGATTAACATAGTAAAAATGGACATCCTACCGGAAGCAAACTACAGATTCAACAGAATTCCAATCAAAATTTCAACACAATTCTTTACATACCTGGAAAGAATAATACTCACCTTCATATGGAAAAACAAAAACAAAAAATAACCTAGGATAGCTAAAACAATCCTAGATAATTAAAGAACTTTTAGAGGTATCACCATCTCTGATCTCAATGTGGACTACAGAGCAATAGCAACAATATCCTCATGGTATTTGTATAAAAACAGGTTGATTAAAGGAATTAATCACACATGTGAATTCATAAATCTATAAACACCTGGTTTTGACATAAAAACCAGAAATAAACAATGGAAATAAGAAAGCATTTAACAAAAGTCCTGTTCTAGCTGGATGTCAGAATGTTGACAACTGTAAATAGATCCATATCTATCACCTACACAAAACTCAAGTTGAAGTGGATCTTAATACCTAAACATGAAACCAGATAGATTGAACCTGATAGAAAAGAAAGTGAGGAATAGCCTTTAACCCATTTGCACAGGAAACAGATTCATGAACATGCCAACAAATAGCTGAGACACTAACATCAACAATTAATAATTGAAACCTTATGAAACTGTAACACTTCTATAAGGCAAAAGGCATCCATTAAGAGGCCAATACAGCAGCAAATACAATGGGAAAAAGATCTACACCAATCCTACATGTGACACAGGACTTGCCACGCCCACTCATTTACTCCAGTAAAATCCACAATATCAGGGGTAAAAGCCTGATTAAGGATAAGAAGCGTTATGACTTCAAAAGGAGTTCTGTGCCTCCTGGGTATTCAGACAGTCACTGGCATCTCCTAACTCAGATGTGTTCCAGATTAGTCTTTCCAATCGTCAACACATCTTCTTATTTAGGCATAAAAAGGTACCCCAAGAAATGATTCATAAATGGCTAAAAAAGGACATTGTTTCCTGGCCAGCACAATGTTCCAATATATCCTAATTTATTTCCAAGCTGTCCTTAGCTTGGAATTTCTCACAAGGAATCTGCCTTATCAGATAGAAAGTCCTCAGAGTTAGCAACAGAGGTCAGGCACATAGTTAGAATTCTCAGGGCAGTCCCACAGAAGACAGAACTGTTTTACATACCAGAGTAATCGAAGGGCTTCCTTCACTTTAGGGCATTAGCAGGAACTGCTAGATTGGAACTTCCTGGTGCTTGCCTCCAGCAGACCCAGAGAATTAGCATGGGAATACCAAAATAGCCCCAGAGAGGGTACCAATGCTCTTCCCCTTCACACCTGGATACCTGATCTTACCTACCTTGATGTAACCATCCCTTGCCTACTTGATCTTACTGACCTTGATGTGACTGTCACCTGCCTATGTGACTTTTGTCATTCACCCTGTTTTCTATATACCATATAAACCTGGTTTTCACTTTGTGCAGGGGCACTGACTAGAACTAGAACTTAGATGGACTAGGATTTAGATTCTTGCAGTCTGAAGCCCCCCAGG
>JADRCC010095472.1:0-10746 GCA_019843855.1 Hylomyscus alleni
AGAGAGAGAGAGAGAGAGAGAGAGAGAGAGAGAGAGAGAGACTCTGGGTTTGATATGGGCTTTTGAACCCTCAAAGCCCACTCCTTCCAACAAGGCCACACCTCCTAATCCTTTTAATCCTTTCAAATAATGCTACTCCCTGGTAACTAAGCTTTCAAATATATAAATCTATGGGGGCCATTCTTATTCAAACTACCATACCATTCCTGATTCTAGGGCAGGATGGGCCTGAGCTTCAAGCATGGGGATTTAATTTAGGAGTGGAAGGAGCAAGAGCTGTGGAGCTAAGGGCGACTAGATTTGGCCACGCTGGACCCCTGCTGGTATTCATGTTCAGGGCTTCATTATAATCATATGCATGTTCCTGAAGTGTCACAGGTTGTTAGCTGATCTCGGGTTATTTCTAGAAAGTTCCCCAGCACTTCCACTTCTCCAAGCCTCTGTTATTAGAGGAGCATATTATATCAGGAACCTCGGGCTCTTCTTAGATTAACCTCTTTACCTGAGGGTAAACTAGAACCAGAAAGCAGGAACCTTTAGCCTGAGTTCTTAGTTTTGTGAGCTCTACCTAGGTAAAGTTTCTATGTCCTTTCCATAGAAAAATATCCCCAGCCAGCCACCTGCTGCCTGGTCTCACTGAGTATCCCTGATCTCACTGAGTCTCTGCTCTCTAAAGAATCAGCACTCTAGCGCTTGTTCCCAAACAAGCTTTCTTTTGATCTCTTCTAATATTATAAAATAAGAGAATGAAAAATGCAGAGGCATTAGTTTTTTTTTTTTTTCCTTTGAAACTCGAGGGTATTCATGTAAGTTCCAATGATAAAGGCTAGGTCCTCTCCCCTGCTGAGCTGTCTCAGCCCCTCCCCCAAGTGATGTCTTAGAATTTTAGTTCTTAACTAATACGCTTGACCTGGACAGGACCTTGGCAAGTCATCTTCAGCTAGTCATCCCCCAGCTGTCTTCAGACAGTAACCCTTAGCAACTGTGATGTGGAAGACAGACTATTACAAGACGCTGGCTCTAGCCAGGCTGGGAAGCTAATTAGTGGTCTAACCTCCATCATTTGACTTGACTGCTCAACCTGTTTTGTCAGCTGTAAAATAAAGGGCTTGAGAAAGGTGCTCTCTGGAATCCCTTTCAGGCCTGGGGATTTAACGGTTGGAAGAACCATCCTAGATTGCCCTCTTTCGACATCCATGATGAAATGCCCGGTTCCTGCAATCAGCTTTTATTCTTCTGTAAGTTTTGCTCTCAGAAAAGTTTCTTCTTTCTATCTTTTTTTTTTAAGATTTATTTACTTTTGCGTGCATTGGTGTTTGGCTTGCATGTACGTCTGTGTGAGGTTGCCTGATCCCCTGGCACTGGAGTTCCAGACAGTTGTGAGCTATGACGTGGATATTGACAATTGGACCCAGGTCCCCTGGAAGAGCAGCCAGTGCTTTAACAGATGAGCCATCTCTCCAGCACTCAAGCCCTCATCTTAAATTTTTCATTCTGTGAGTCTCCTCCTCCTCCTCTTCTTCCTCTTCCTTTTCCTTCTGTTCTTCCTTTCCCTCCTCCTTCTTTTGAGACAAGGTCTTACTAAGTTGTCCAGGTTGGCACTGAACTCATTCTGTAGCACAGGCTAGCCTTGAACCTGCAATACCCTAACCTCAGCCTGAGGTGTTTGGGATTATAGGCCTTTGCCGCCAAGCCCAGTTTTATCTTTTTTACCTAAGTCTTTCTAAGACCGGCTTAGTCTTAATAACAACTACCAGACTGCCATTGGTAAAATCTGTTTTTTTCCCCATTTCTAAATAATTGCTCACATGAGAAGTACCAATACTAATGACCAAATGCTACCCATTGGATATTCTGTCTCTGGGGGAGATAAGAGAAGCTTAAGTATTATGGGTGTATCATCCAGGATCCCCGTTTTTTTTCTAGGCTGGGTTATATGCTTCCAGGATTTATTCACAGAGCGGGTAGAGTGGCTAAAGGTACCTTATTAAGAGAATAAACTAAAACCAAGTATGGTGGTGCATGCCTGTAATCCCAGCCCTCAGGAATGGAGACCGAAAGATGGTCAAGGCTAGCCTAGGCTACAGAGTGAGATCATGGCTCTAAGTTAATTGATCAATGAATTCATTAGTTGCTAGATTCCCACAGAATCCAATTCAAAATGGTGACCCAAGTCAACAGTCCTTCCTCTTATTTGTTGTAAATTGGTTCTTTTTCTAGTAAATCTTCTTAAAATGTGTTTTATGTGTGAGTATATGCCACATGTGTACAGGTGACCAAAGAGACCAGAAGAGGGAATGCAAACTAGGGTTACAGCTGGTTGTGAGTCATCCGCTCTGGGTGCTGAGATCAGAACGAGGTCCTCTGGAAGAACAGTAAGTGCTGTTAGGCAGTAAATCATCTTTCCAGTGTCAACCAGTCTCCAGTCAACCAGTGTTTAAAGTCGAGAGTGATTGTGTGTACGTTAATCTTTTAAATAATAAAATGAGAAGGGGCTGGAGAGTGGTTAAGAGCACTGACTGCTCTTCCAGGGGTCCCGAATTCAAATCTCAGCAACCACATGGTGGCTCAGAACCATCTGTAATGAGATCTGATGCCCTCTTCTGGTGTGTCTGAAGACAGCTACAGTGTACTTATATACAATAAATAAATAAATCTTTAAAAAAATAAAAAAATAAAATAAAAAGAGAAAACAAAGAAGCTTTAGTCTCTTTTGCCTCCCTGGTTACCCAACAACAGTTCCCAGAGTTTGGCATGGTTAATCCTAGTCTTCTTAAAACCTTGCAACACATAAAGAGGTGTTTGTCAGGGAGGGTATATATATATATGATTGTGGTTCTTATATATATGTGATTGTGGTTCCAATAGATCCCAAGGGAGCTGAGCATTTTCTCTCCTCTAGTGGCACTGTAGCTATTGTATGGTTGCAGTGCACTGTGTCACTAGTGTGGATGTGCAGGGATGAACCGTGCTGCCAGTTATATGAAAGTAGTCACAGGATGATGCCCTTAATACTGAATAATGATGAAAGATTACTATGTTACTGGTTTATCAATGTACCATACTGTCCTGACTTATTTTATAATGTACCCTTTAAAAAAAAAAAAACAACTTCTTTCCTATTTTTTAAAGTGTGTGTGTAATTCGGCCTGTCTGTGTGTATGTCTGTGGGTCTGTGGGTCTATGTGTCTGTATGTCTGTATACGTGTGTACGAGGGCACTGGGCATCGAATGCTCTGGAGCTGGAGTTTCAGGTGGTTGTTAGCTGCCCAACATGGGTGCCCAAAACCAAACTCAAGTGTTCGGGAAGAGAGATGTAGGCTCTGAACCACTGACCCCTTTCTCTAACGCCATAGGATATACTCCTAGCACTTATAAGGAGAAGGATTATACTGAAACAGCACCCAAGCCACACCAGCAGCTGTCTTGTGGTCTCCCATATGCTGCACTTGATTGTTTAATTTCGGAGTAGTTTACTCTCTCATCTTATCCGTTGAGACGTAGGAGCAATAGGCTATACCATATAGCCTACTTATGTAATAACCCATCCCATCTAAGTAGCCTTTGAGGTTCACACGATGGTAAAATTGCCTCACACATTTCTCAGTCTGAGAAGTACATATATATATGTGCATATATGTCCTGAAAATATGCTATCTCAACTGTGTAAAATATGCCACAGTTTTATTCATTCTGAGACATTATTCAAATTCAGTGTTTATAATAACTCCCAGAGTATTGCCTTAGGTCTTTTGCATCATTTATCAATAGAAGAGCACGTTGGTTTTAAGCAACTGAAAACTTGATTGAGGTTGCTTCTATCGTAGGAACCTTTATTATTTCTTACAAGCAGTCTAGAGTGAACGTATTTAAACAGTCTGATGAGATTGGAAGTTCCAAGTATTTTTCAGGTTAGTTCAAGAGATTCCTCTCTCTGCTTTGCTCTTCTCAGATAAAAGTGAGAAATTTCATGTTCTCAATACGACTCTAGAAGCTATTACTCACCATGCAGCAGCATAGGCAGGCAAGAAAAAGTCTGTTTCTTCTCGTGTGCCTCCTTTTAGAGCCAGATCTCGTTCCTCAAGACTTAAATACACGTGTATACTAAACCAATCTTTGGCAAAGGAACCGAAGCCACAGTGAATGAACAGGAGACAGGCTTATGAGCTACATCTGTCTCTGTTTTTTGCATAGTCCTTCAACTATGGGTGTTGTATTTTTATTTTTAAGGCGTTTTCATTTCTGGTGTGTGTGTCTGTCTGAGTATTTTGCCTGCATATCTGTAAGAGCACCGAATGCATGCCTGGTACCCAGAGAAGCCAGAAGAAGGTATTAGATTCCCTAGAATGGAGTTTAGGGTGGTTACAAACCACTATGTGGGGCTGGAAACTGAAACCAAGTCCTCTGAAAGAGCAGCCATTGCACCTAACTGCTGAGTTCTCTCTCCAGCAGCATTACATTTTATATATTATCTGTATTATATTTTAAATGAGGGAGAGAATGAGAAGTAGTCCGTCTTACATATGTGGTGCTTTGCTTTTTGTTTGTTGAGACAGAATTTCTCTCTGTTGTTCTGGATGTTCTGGAACTTCCTATGTAGAGACTTGGCTGGTCTCTACTCCCTGAGTCCTGGAATTAAAGTTGTGCGACACCACATTGGCCCATGTCTTTAGATTCTATATCTGTGGAGTAAACTAACTCAGAATTGGAAATATTTACCAAGGAAAAACTACATCTGTGTTTAACATGCACACCTTTGTCTTGCCATTGCTTGAGGAACAATGTATACTACTTATGCAGAATTTATATTGTATCATGCGCTCCAAGCAACTTAAGAGATGACAGAGCTTATTGAAGATGTCTACAGGTTACATGCAAGTTCTGTACCATTTTACCTGAGTAAAATGGATTTTTAATTTAATTAAGAATTGTCTCCATAGGAGTCTTCCATGTACCATTGTCATATGCTAGAGATTAGAGAAAATGGGAAAATGACAAAAAAAAAATTCGAGTTCAGTGACCATAACTAATGCACAGGTATCCATAAAGGATGCTGTCATACTGCAGTAGCAGAGCTGAATAGTTACAGTGGGAAACCACAGGGCTCACAAGCCCAAAATATTCACTAACTGGTTACTTACAGGAAATGTGCACTCATCCCTGGCTCACAATATCAACTGGGGACACAGAATGTTCCTGTACGAAGCTGTATGGTCTGTGAAGACAAACAAAATTGAGCTCTTCCCAGCAAGGCTGCAAAGAGGGGAAATGAATGGATCAGATACGAGTCAGCAATGTCTGTGTACTTTGTCACACATTTTCTCTAGAACTTTCAATTGGTGGAGAGCAGATTCGGCTTAAAATGTCTCCCTGCTGGGAAGAGAGTTGGCTCATGTTGCAAAGTGTGTTACAATGACAAAAATAGCTATTAACATTAGAATAATGACAAGAACAAGCAAAAGAAGGTCCCTAACCATGTCATAGGCCACATGCTTAGTCTTTCGCACCTGATTCCTGCTTACCTCTTTGGCATTCCCCGACATCTCAGCCAGGCACTCCTTAACGCGGTTTCTCCTGCGGAATGTTCACAAATCTCCAATCTCAGCAAGACTTTTCCTAACCTCTGTTCATGTTGGGCGTCTACCTGGAACACACTTCCCTCTTGCCTACCTGGTCAACTTCTTAGAAGAAGCTTTAAGGCCTAACTCACATGTCGCTGCCTTTGAAGAACCATAGAGAACATCTCTTACACTCTACCTTACCTGCTATCTTTGCAAGGTTTTCCTAGGGTGACGGAGGAGCCAGAGACAAGAGCGTCCTCACATTTATTTGCTTTGTGATATGATTCCAGGGGACAAGAATTGGGAGTGGGAGATCAAAAGTTAAAAACCAGTAGAAAGAAAGCAAAAACGGGTAACAGATTACAGAACACATTTACTGTTACCAGCAGAGACTCCATCCTATTGGAGAGATTCCAAACATTGAGAACTCAGAAGATTTGCTCAAAGAAGGGATACTTCTGCAATCTTCTTTGTCTAAGCTCTCACACTTTTATGTTTGCATAAAAAGAGGAGCCTTAGGGTTGGAAAATAAAAGATACCCACTGCAGCAATCATGTGTCATCTTGGCTCAATTGGTTACTATGGATACAAAATGGATAGAAGGTGTCTAGTCCATTCCACAATGTGTTTTACTCAGTCGGCTTAGAGACTTCTCGCGTCTGTCACAGGGCCTTCAAGGTGGTGGGTGAGCATGTCCATGAGAGAGCAAATCTGGTCGCATTGGAGGAACTGGCCCAACCTTTGTTTTCACACTAGTCTTGGTTTTCATCCTTTTTACCACTGCCTGGCTAGGTTGCTCTTTGTCTCAGAGGGTATGGAGCAACTAGCCTTACTGAGTAATGGTTGTTACCTTTTCCCCTTTTCCCATTTACAGTTATCATTCAGCGCAGTCAAACTGAGAATCCCAGTTAGCATTGTGCCATTGTCACGAGATAATCTACCAGATTTCATGTTGCTCCAGGTCCTGTGAACTATTTATGTTATGCCAGAGAACAGGAATGTTAACCTACGTCTGTGGCAATAAAGGGTGTATACTGCTCCGCCTCCTACGTGAGAGGCAGCTTTTGTCCCTCTTTATTGGCAGGACTGAGAAGAGTCTATTCCCAAGGGCATTAACCACGTGGCAGGCAATTTATTTTATAGGAAGTAGCAGCACACACCCAGGGCACCAGCGGAGATTGGAGTTAAGTTAGGTTAAGTTCCCAGGAGTCTACCATGGTTTTCTCTGAAGAAGCTTGCTTTTTGCACTGGCCAAACAGGCTCAATAACTGTCCTGACCAGAAGATGACAAATGCCTAGTCAGGGGGTGCTGCCACACCCCTTTAATCCCAGCACTCAGGAGGCAGCCAACAGGGGCATCTCTGAGTTTGAGGCCAGCCTGGTCTACAGAGCAAATTTCAGGACAGCCAGGGCTACACAGAGAAACCCTGTCTCGAAAAAACAAAGCAAAACAAAACAACAAAACAAAAGAATATAATGAATACCAACAAATCTACATGCTAGTCTTTTACAGAGATATGGATTTCTATGTTTCCCTTCAGGCTGCTGTAGTCATTTCTGGCTTACTGTTTTACCGGGAGAAAGTATGCAGTTTCGGGGTTTTCCACTGTTTCTTTCTTTTTTTCCCTCTATCATAATAATTCGCTACACAATAGAGAAACCAATACAAGAATTCTGCCAGTTGCTACATACACATCATATACGTTTCTACTTGACATTTCGGAGTATAAATGGGGTGAATCTCTGACTCCCCTAAGGTGAGCCTAGGCTTAGCAGATCTCCATGAATGCCCTCTCTACCTGCAGGCTATGATGGCACTTCTTGTCTCCCAGTATGATGTCAGCTCAGAACTATACCCCGTGGGCCTTGCAATGTCTGCCTACTTTCCTTTTCTCAGTGTAGTATCTCTATAAATAGATACATTTGGGGATTGTGGAAGAACATGGAGGATACATATTTGTACTAGAACTGCAAGCTATTTAATCACCTTCCCCTTCGCATGGGGAACTCTGGGTCTAGACCTCGCTTAGCCCTGTAATGGGTAAGGGGCTGTGGTTTTCCATGGAGACAGCTAGCACTAGGCCTTCTGCTCACCAGCTGTCCACTTTTTAAGTGACATATGTAGGTCAAAGAGCACGCCAGCGGATGCTCATTTATCTTTCCCCAAGGAACACCGCTCTGGTGGCCATTATCTCAGAAGCCTGTGGGCGATGTACTCGGGTTGCTCTTCTGGCCTTGCAGCTTGTTATTGTAATTACGTCCACTTTCTTTCTGTCTGACAAGGGCTGCTGCCATCTGGCCTCGGCAATTTTGGATGCTTATTGATTGATTGAATGAAGAAATCCAGTTCTATGGCAGAACCTCTCACTGTGTCTTTAGTTAGGGTTTCATTGCTGGGAAGAAATATCATGACCTAGCAGCTTTTATAAGGGCAAATGTTGAATTGGAGCTGGCTTACAGTTTCAAAGGTTCAGTCCATTATCATCATAACTGGAAGAATTGCCTGGCGTGGTCAAGAGGTCTACATCTCAATTCAACGGCAGCCAGGAGGAGACTGTCTTCCACAGGCACCCAGGAGGAGATTGGAACTCCACACTGGGTGGATCTTAAGCATAGAAGAACTCAAAGCCCACCCCTATAGTGACATACTTCCTCCAACAAAGGTCACACCTATTCCAATAAGGCCAAGTCTAATAGTGCCGTTCCCTGTAGGCCAAGCATTCCAACACATGAGTCTATGGGGACAAACCTATTCAAACCACCACATACTGTCAAATACAGGTGACAGCCACCATTAAATATCCCAAAGAAGCCAATGGCACCCTTATCATGGGATTTCTGTCTTAGTGATTTAATATGTCCTTTGGGTTCTTAGGAGAAACACAGTTAGGCGGTGAGTCTTAGACCTTATATTCTACTTTTCCTGGTCAATCTAACTTCCTCTAGATGCCTTCCTTAAATTGAGGCGCTGTCATGTCCGCTTCATTGCCTTCATCTGTGTTTCAGGCACCCTTCCCCACGGTATATTAAAATGGACTCAAGTGGCCTTGCTTCACCATAAAAACCTATGTTTTTTGGGTTTTGTTGTTGTTGTTGTTTCAAAACAGGGTTTCTCTGTATAACCCTGGCTGTCCTGAAACTCACACTGTAGACCAGGCTTGCCTCGAACTCAGAAATCCACCTGCCTCTGCCTCCCAAGTGCTAAGATTAAAGGTGTGTGCCACCACTGCCCAGTAAAACCTATGTTGTCAATGGTAATTTTGTCCACTTTCATATCCTGCCCTCCTTGGCTTATTACTATCAAGATCTATCCCTATACCTTTGTTCAAACAAGTAATACTGTTTCTCACCTCATCAGAGGTAAGTGCAGGCTCCTCAGGCAAGAGGAGGCTGCTCTCTCTAGGCCAGTGGTTCTCAGCCTATGGGTTATGACCCCTGTGAGGGGCGTCAAATGACTCCTTCACAGGGGTCATCCAAGACCATCAGAAAACACAAATATTTACATTACAATTCAAAACAGTAGCAAAACTACAGTTAGGAAGTAGCAGCAAAAAGAATTATGGTTGGGGGTCACCACAACGTGGGCAACTCTATGAAAAGGGTGCAGGGTTAGGACGGCTGAGAACCACTGCTCTAGGCAAAGCGGAGAGAACTGCTTATCCAAACAAATTTGTATGTTGGAATGTGTGAGTAGAAATATGACAGGCTGAATGCTGTCATGCTGGATCTCAGGTTCTCATTCTTTCTTTACCATGGACTTCGTTATGGATAATTTCTCTGGGCTGTCCATTTTTTGTCTCCTCGGCACCATGTTGCCATGTTGTTCAGTCTTGGGCCTGACTACCAGCACAGTTTGCTCTATAGATACAGAAAACAAGCATCTCTTTAAATGCTGCCCAGAGGTTGTGATGGCTAGCTTTAAATGCCAACTTTACACAGCTTATACTCTCCTGGGAAGAGAGTCTCAACGACCAATTGCCTACATTGGTTTGGCCTGTGGACATAATTGTCAGGGAACATCTCAAGCTGATGGTTCTGAGGAGACCCAGCCCACGGTGGGCAGCACCATTCTCCAGGCAGGAGACCCTGAATTGTCTAAGAGTAGAAAAATCAAGCTAGCCATGCAAGCGAGCAGCATGCATGCATTTGTTGCTCTCTGCTCTTGGCTCTGGCTATATGACAGAGCCAGCTGCTTCAAGTTCCCACCACTGTGATTTCTCAGCAATGACGGACTATAACCTGGAACTGTAAGATGAATGGCAGGTCCTTTACTCTCCTGAGTTACTTTTTATCAAGATATTTTTATAACAGAAATAAAACTGAAACAGAGGTTTTCTGTTTTTTTTTTCTTCATGGCCTGCCCAGAACTGAAAACTGACTCCTTGAGCTTGTCTTTTCTTTTTTTTTTTTTTTTGTTTTTTTTTTTTTTTTGTTTTGTTTTTTGTTTTGTTTTTCGAGACAGGGTTTCTCTTTATAGCCCCGGCTGTCCTGGAACTCACTTTGTAGACTAGGCTGGCCTCGAACTCAGAAATCCACCTGCCTCTGCCTCCCAAGTACTGGGATTAAAGGCGTGTACCACCACTGCCCTTGTCTTTTCTTTTTTTATCTAAGTGTTTCCTTGTGAAAAGCAAGCCAGTCCACAGGTCTCATAATTACCAGTACCATCAAAATGTTCAAAGACGCCCCTACTTGCCTTAGTCACTGCTCTGTTGCTGTGAAGAGACACCGTGACCAAGACAACTCTTCTCAAAGGAAGCATTTAATTGGGGGCTGCCTTACAATTTCAGAAGTTCATTCCATTATCATCATGGTGGGGAGCCTGGTGGTGTGCAGACAGGTGCTGGAGCAGTAACTAAGAGCTGAGAAAGACAGGGAGAGACAGAGACACAGAGAGAGACAGAGAGGCAGAACAGAGACAAAGAGACAGACTCTGGGCTTGTAATGGGCTTTTGAATCCTTTAAGCTCACTCCCCAGAGACAGAGTTCCTACCACAAAGTCACACCTCCTAATCCTTTTAATCCACTAAATAGTACCACTCCTTTACTTAAGGCTAGCAATTCAATTATATCAGCCTGTGGGGGCCATTCTGATACTAACACCACACTCGTGAACCTATACGGTTTCCCAATGTTTTTTTTGGTTTTGTTTTTTTTTTTTGGTTTTTTTTTTTTTTTTTTTTTTTTT
>JADRCC010095528.1:0-17199 GCA_019843855.1 Hylomyscus alleni
TTTTTAAATACTTGGGAGAGAAAAACCAATCAAATTGGAAGAAAAATTCCAAAAGGAATTAAAAACATAATGTAAATTCATCAAGTGACAGCAACATAATTGCATACATAAAAATTGAATGTATTTTTCATAAGCATAGCTAACATAAATATAATCATGTCACATACTTCATGGAAATATATTGGTGGCCTTTGAGGGTATTAAGTATTTGCAATCACTTGTGAATCTCTATGCAGTCCACTTTAAATTTTTTCAACTATGTGTAATCAGCAGGAGATTTTTGCAACATTAATAATTAGTTCAAGTTCAAAGCAGTATTCCTCCAATTCAGATTATCTTCAACTTCTTATGGAGTTCCCCTGTGGAACAAGACAGTCTTTGAAGTCACAGAAACTCAGAAAAAATGATGGAAATTTAGTCATTTGTATTTAGCAAAACAGACATTGTCAGTGACATTAGCTTTACAAGCTTTATTTAAACCCTTAAACATATTTCTTACCCGAAGCACCTACATTTATATTGTGCTACCAACTTAACTAACCCATTGACTAGGCTGCTGAGAAATGTCAAATAGCTGAAGGACCTTTAGTGAAAAGCAAGTACAGTTCCATTAATTGAAATGCCTTAAGAACTCAACACTGTGAATCTCACAGCAGCTACCAACACAGTGTGACTTTAGGAAGTCTGGCTTCTTTGGTTCTCAGGTATTCATCTGTGAAATGAAAATGCTGGATAAACTAATCATCGAAGTCATTTCTGTGTCTAACATTCTTTAACCTTGTGATTCAGTGTTTCATTACAGTATGTTGCCTTTAAGAAATAATAATTGACTCCCTTTCAATTTTTCACTTTGCGATGGTAAAGCACAGACATATAAAAGCTGTAAAAGATGGGTGGTTTAATGAAAGATAAACAGTCATGGGTGTTTATCATTAATACTCTGGTCAAACTGTAAAACATTATTACCAACCAAAGAGTACACATGGTGGGACTCATGGCTCCAACTGTATATGTACCAGAGGATGATCTAGTCAGTCATCAATGGGAAGAGAAGCCCTTGGTCCTGTGAAGGCTCTAAGCCCCAGTGTAGGGGAATGCCAGGGCCAGGAAGTGGGAGAGTCTGGATTGGTGTTCAGGGAGAGGGGGAGGGAATAGGGAGTATTTCGGAGGGGAAACCAGGAAAGGGAAGAACATATGAAATGTATCTAATATCTAATATCTAAATGTATCTAAATCTCTAATAAAATGTATCTAAATATCTAAATATCTCATGAAATGTATCTAAATATCTAATAAAAAAGGAGAAAAGATGAGATGAAAAATAAATAAATTAATGCTCATGCATTATCACAAACAAACAAACAAACAAAACCAATCGTTATTACCACCTCCTTAAACCATATGGCTCATTCCACTATCTACCTCCTGTCTCCTCTTCCTTCTCTAACTACTACCTTCATTTCTTAAAATTTGTATGCATATTTTTATTTGTGTGTACATGTCTGTCTTTGCCAATATGTGAAGGTCATATGGAGTTTGGAAGACTAGAACAGATTTGTTGCAGCTGAAGTTACTGGTGCTTGTTAGCCATCATTGTACTAGAAATTGAACTCTAATCTTCAGGTAGAACAGCAAGTTCTCTTAAAACTCTCAGTCATCTTTCCAGCCCCATCTATCTCCATTTTAAAATAATCAATCATTTCCTTGTAGTCATTCAATTCAGTTATTTTTTCTTAATGAATTCACTTTACCTAGGTGTAAATTGCATGCTGAAATTTTTGTTAGCATAGGTATTTAGTTATATAGTTTTTTTTTTTCCAATACACACCTACAGGGCTAGCACGTTTGTAGAGATTTGGAATACATCGACTAATTCTCAACTCTTCATTATGGCTGTGTGTTGTCAATTGTTTTCCCTAGGCAACAACTGACAACAATTGTTGGTAGTATCCTCTTGATCACATACTGTTTCAGAGAATGAAATATTGAATAAATCCAGGCTTTTCTATCCAGAAATACCTAGGATGATTACCATATCTGTTTTGTTCCCTCCTGTTTGATCCAGTACCAATAATAGTGTATGACCATAGTAAACACTATGGAAATATATGAAATGAAAATTCAAGGAAAATAGGATCAAACACATGGCAAGAATCCATAATACTATAAGAAAGGCAAGCATCCCATTCTACAGAGGCTCTGACATAAAATACAGGAGTGATTTGAGGCAGTTCAGAGTAAAGATATTGGCTGTATTAGTTCACATCTACTTTCAAGGTCTGTGTTTAGGGAAAATGAGATAAAAACCCCCACCCCAATTTCTCTACTATCAAATAACTATCTGGCTGTCATCTGTTCACCTATCCTTTTTTTAAACAAAAAGAATAACACTAAGGTTCAAAAACAATTTTCTTTAGTCATTTCTCACAGAACTGTTGACCAGCCTTGTAGAAGCTCAATTATTATATGAAATGTATAAAATGAGTTGGTTAGCATTCCTTTTGGTATGTAGATATAGGTTTTGATGAATGGGTTATTTTCCAGAAACTTTTGTCAATCTACATTTGTAATGTTCTCTGTAAGCCAAAAACAGTTATCATGATTTATTATAGAAAATTATAGTTTGGGTTTATGCCATGTAAAGAAAATAAAATACAAATTAAGTAGAATCTAACTTTTACTTAGTAAACATAGTCAGTTTACCAAGACAAATAAATTAGGAATTAGAAGTTTCTAAAAGTTGTCCTTTTTAGATTATTTCACAAAATTAACAGGAAGATGTTTATATTCTGGAGAAAGGTAAAACACATTGAGGAAATTTCTAGTTGACAGAACTAACAGTTCCTATCGAATAAAGGAAATAAAACACTATACATCATCTGATTAGCTCAGAAATGAAAAAGATACCCCTTTCTGAAGAAAAGTAGGTTGATAGGGGATCTCAAACAGTCCTTGACATCTACAGTTCTAATCACCTGATAGACAATGATTGAAATTAAAGAACTTGCTTGGAGTCTACTTGGCTATACTCCACCATACCTTCAAGAAGTAACTTACATTTAGTGGTCCAAGTTGTGATGTCATGTGCCAGTTATGCTAGTTATCTTGGAACTGAAGACATGATGGGTATTTATTTTGCTTTTAGGGCCAGGTAGATATTGTGCCTTTTTACCCACAAAGAATAGCTTCCTGGTAATGTGTTGTCTCCATGAAGAACAACTGTTTTCTGCTCATCAGAAATACATTGCTATGGAGATTTCCCATTCTTTACTACAGTCACTGCTACATCTTGTCCTTGAGATGTGAGCTACCATGGTGCACTTGATCCCAGAGATATGGAGCCATTGTCACTTATAGTGATGTTTGATCTCTTCTAGTTTCCAGTGTCTCAAAGAACAGAACAAAAAAGAAATGAAAAGAAGAAAAGATACATACACACAAACAAACATACACTCAAAAGAAAAGAAAAGAAAAGAAAAGAAAGGAAAGGAAAACAAAAGAAATAAGAAAAAGAAAAAGAAAGCAAGCATGGTAGCACCAAGGAACAAAATAAATTTCTAGGAATTGATTCCAAAGAAACAGAGAGTTATAAATTATCAGGAAAGAAATTAAAAGAAAGGCTTGAATGAAACTCACTAAAAAACAAGAGAACAAAGATGTATGAATCAGTAAAATCAGGGAAACAATTTTATGAGGTACATCAGAAGGATAGAAAAGAGAAATAATCAAAAAGAACAAAAACTATTTGTGCTGAAGAATAAAATGAATGAAATTTGAAAATACCAAAAAATTTTTCAAGATTAGTCTTGATCAAACTAAACAATCTTTGATTATAGACATAGGCCCTTTGAAACTATATACTCAGAAGAAAACATGAGAACAAATGAAAAAAGTAAGCCTTGGGGTCTCTTCCTGAGCTGGATCCCACTTTGGGCCTGTCACTGGACCTACTTTTCCTCAGGCTCCTCTCCATTTCCATCCCTGTAATTCTTTTTTATTTTTTAAAGGTTAATTTATTTAGTGTATGTAAGTACACTGTAGGTGTCTTAGGACACTCTAGAAGAGGGCATCAGATCTCATTATGGATGGTTGCGAGCCACCATGTGGTTGCTGGGATTTGAACTCAGGACCTTCAGAAGAGCAGTCAGTGCTCTTAACTGCTGAGCCAGCTCACCAGCCCCCTTCCCTGTAATTCTTTCAAACAGGAATAATTATGAGTCAGAGATGTGGTTGTAGGATGGCAACCCCATACCTCACTTGATGCTGAGTCATCCTGCTGGAGTTGGGCTCTATAAGTTCCCTCTCCCTACTGTCTGGCATTTCATCTTAAGGTCCCTCATTTTGATTCCTGAGAGTCTCTTACCTCCCAGATCTCTTGATGCATTCTGGAGGGTCCCTCCCTTCTGAGAACCTCCTATTTCTTGAGGTTGCCTGTTTTCATTCTTTCTGCCAGCCCTCAGGGCTTCAGTCCTTTTACCTCACCCAGTAGCAGATCAGGTTTTCTTCTCCCCACTACTCCCCACCCCCTATCCACTTTTCCTCCCAGGTCCCTCCCTTCCTCCCTCCCTCTCTCCCTCCCCAACTGTGATTGCTTTCTTCTCTCCCCCAAGAGGGTTGGGTCTGAATTACCTCACTCAGCATGGTATTTTCTAGTTCTATCCATTTGCCTGCAAATCTCAAGATGTCCTCATTCTTAATAGCAGAATAGTATGCCATTGTGTAAATAAACCACATTATCTGTATCCCTTCTTCTGTCGTGGGACATCTTGGTTGTTTCCATCTTCTGGCTATCACAAATAAGGCTGCTATGAACATAGTGGAACACGTGCCGCTGTGGCAAAGTGTTCTTTTGGATATATTCCCAAGAGTGGTGTTGCTGGGTCTTCAGGTAGATCTATTTCCAATTTTCTGAGGAACCTCCAGATTGATTTCCAGAGTGGTTGTACCAGTTTGCAACCCCACCAGCAACAGATGAGTGTTCCTCTTTCTCCACATTCTCTCCAACATGTGTTGTCACCTGAGGTTTTGATCTTAGCCATTCTGATGGGTGTAAGGTGAAATCTCAGGGTCATTTTGATTTGTATTTCTCTGATCTAAGGACTTTGAACATTTCTTTAGGTGCTTCTCAGCCATTAGAGATGCCTCAGTTGTGAATTCTCTGTTTAGTTCTATACCCTATTTTTAGATTGAGTTGTTTGATTTTGTGGTGATTAATTTCCTGAGTTCTTTATATATTTTAGAATTAGCCCTTTATTGGATGTGGGGTTAGTGAAGATTTTTTTCCTATTCTGTAGGTTGCTGATTTATTCTGTTGACTATGTCCTTTGCCTTACAGAAGCTTTCTAGTTTTATGAGGTCCCATTTTTCAATTCTTGATCTTAGAGCATGAGCCATTGGAGTTCTGTTTAGGAAATTTCCCCCTGTGCCAATGAGTTCAAGGCTCTTTCCCACTTTCTTTTCTATAAGATTCAGTGTATCTGGTTTTATGGTGAGGTCCTTGATCCATTTGGATTTGAGCTTTGCACAAGGTGACAAATATGGGTCTATTTTCAGTTTTATACATACAGCCAGCCAGTTAGAGCAGCACCATATATTGAAGATGCTTTCATTTTTCCATTGTATATTTTTGGCATCTTTTCAAAGATCAAGTGACCATAAGTGTGTGGTTTTATTTCTGGGTCTTTGATGCTAGTCCGTTGATCAACGTATCTGTCTCTGTACCAATACCATAGAGATCTAACATAACATACGTGTAATTAATTTTGTATCATACTCTGGACTTTTACAAAAGTATTTATTTTGTATGTGTCACACCATAGAAATGATAATACTATAAATGATAAATAGGTCTATTTGCTTCATTGTAATAACCACTACATTATGTGAATGCTAAAACATTATATTTATAAATATGTACATTTAAATTAAAAATAGAATGCAAACCTTGATGTTTTATAAACTATACAACTAATTATGAGGAATATTTAGCAAATATTTTCAGCACCTCCACAGTAGCTTACAACCTTCTGTAATTCCAGTTTCAGGGGATTCAATTCCCTCTTCTGATATCTAGGAACACTAAAGATACACATGGTGTAGAGACCTACATTCAGGGAAAATATCCATACAAATGAAATAAAATAAAATAGCTTTTAAAATAGATATGATGTGATTTATTGTCAAATGAAAGTTGTCTAAAGGCTTTAAAAACACATGACATCTGTCTGAATTTCATACCATATCTAGATAAGACTCCTTTTATGGTTTTAAATAAGACAGCTTTCTTTTATAATAGTAATTAAATGAAAAACAAACAAAATGCATGAATCAATAACAGAAGAATCTTGGGCAAAATAAGTATTTCCAAATCTAGTGAAGAAGTGACCAATATCTCAGAAGGACACATTCCTAAGCATAGCTACTGAACCCGTGTTTGTGTTTACTATAGTACCTCAATTTCAAATTAAATGATTACTCTCTAATGTCTACATGTTGAACTTCTCCTATAGCATGACTTTATTGTGTTTTTCCTTCCTTTTCTAGGATATTATGAATACATTTATTTAACTATAAAACTTTACAAAACAAGAAAAGTCTTTTTGGTTTTCCAAACGTAACTGTACAGAGTGTCAGTTGTATACACTGTAGGCTAAATATTGAACTTACATGGTCAATTTCAGTCTCCTGTAAGTTAAAATTAGATATAACCCAATTTCTGCAAATATTTACTAGAAATTTCTTATGGTTCATCAATGGCAAAACAAGCAATGATTATTCTCTTAAGGAAATGAGGAAACTAACTATATATATATATATACTTACATATAATATATTATATACATATGTGTATATATATAATATGTATATACTTACTTAATATATAACATATATAAATGATATATGTCTATATTATATATTATACGCATTTGTATTCTATATACATATATTAAAAAATCATATCAGCTACAGTGCACCTAAATGTCACAATTAAAGTTTATGGAACTAAGATATACTTGAGTGTATTTATAATTCAATGAGCACATTTTTACATCACTTTATAAAATGTCTACCACCAAGAAATATTTCTTCTTCGCCATTGATGTCAATTGTTAGATTAGTTCTAGATTTTGAACCCAAATTTGTTCTGGCTGGGTTTGAAATTTTGTTTAAAGTTGCAAGTCTTTATCTTTCCTTGACCTGTGCTGTCACAGATTTGATGCTTTTGATTTCTCTTGCAGCTTATATAACTGGATCTTTTTTTTCCCCCTGGAACCTGGTAATTTTAAGATTAGAATTCTTTGTCTGAGAGGGAAAAAAACATTGACTGACCTCAACCCTTTTCATTTTCAACATCACTTTTTATCTAAGCCCCATGACAACACCAAAGTCCAAAGTTTTTAAAGATACAAATTTCTGTCTTCCTCCTTTTAGAGAAAATAACATCAACTAAAAATTCCTTCTGCCTGAAATAATTTTTCTTTGAACTTGAAGACAGTTAAAATGACTGTTTAATTTCTTTATGCAAAAGTGTTATTTCAGTGACTTGACTCAAGTGCCACAGCTTTGCTTAGAACTGGTGCATCACTGTTAAAATATGATTTATCTTCACAATTATTTAAATGATACCAATATATTTTGTGTGTATCAGTCTATAGTCAGAAGTAGGCACTATTAAACAAATGTTATGTGATGTTTTGATGTTGCTAGAATAGTACAAAAATAACCTTCCAAATTTAAGGTTTATGCTATTAAAAATATGATTATAAACTTAAAACATAGTGTCCAAATTGAAAGCAAGAGTGAATCTATGAACTGAGTGAGCTAAGAGGTTGAAGCAACAATTTTCCTAGAATGTATCTCATTAGAAGAAATTAAAATATAAGAAAAATTATAGTATTCCTTGTTAAAAGAGAAACATTCATTTGTTTGACATGAATTAGCTTTCTGGTTATATAGAAGTGATGTACCATCTATTTTGTGTCAGATGAAAGTTCATTTGTATCTAATTTCAAAAACATGTTAGGCCCTGGACAACCAATTGGTGTATTCTTCCATAGGGAAGGCTACAGCTCCTGTTCTCACCTTTACACAGCTGCCTGTAGTTCTTTATGTAGGATTTAAGACCTGTGAGCTTTTCCACATTCAGATTTTCATGTTTATGTGTCACCCCTGTTCAGCTCATATTTGGGAAGTCATGTGGTTAGACTTTATGGGTGTAACTTCTGATATTAGTAGGAAACACAGGCTCACAACAAACTTTTTGATCCTCTGGCTCTTAAAATATCTTTTTGAAAAACAAAAATATCTATATAGGGAGAGATTATAGTCTTTTGAAAAGAAATATATTTGCATATTTTAAAACATGCTACATCGGTTAATGGTAAGGGATAAAAAACACAGCATAGAATGAGAAGTTGAGATTTAATATTTTTATGTACTTGCTAAGAACAAACTCATTAACTCAAAGACACGCATGTACATGACAGTGTAGTGAGAGTGTAAATTAAGAAATAACAGTAAGAAAATTACAACAAAACCAGACAAATAAAGTAATCAGGAAGGGACATGATCAAGAATTTTAAGGAACACAGAGAGATGAGTTCTGGCAATCATGCTGATACATCAACTAGGAAAAAAAGACTCCATTGCATATGAAGTGAATAGCAGCTATGAAAGGATTGATTTATCTGGACAGCTGGGTTTGAAAATTCAATTGAGTTCAAGTGGGAATGTGATAAGGCAAATCAGAATATAAATAAGTTTTCAGGGTTTTGTTTTGTTGTTTTTCTATAGGAAAATAGGTAGTTGGGAAGGAAAATATGTCAAGAAATTGCCATGTTTAATGACAAAAAAGATAGTTTATATAATCGAGGATTTACTGTATAAAGAAGGAAAATTTGATGATTAAAAACGAGAGACTTAATAATGCTTGTAAATGGTAGGTAGGATCATATTTCTGAGGGAAGCCTATGACTTGCCCAGTAGTATAGGGAGACACTCGTAGAAATGGGAGAAAAGCAAAGTACAAGACTACATATACATGTGAATAGGAACCTGTAGTAATGAGAAAGTACGAGGGGCTGAATCTGGTGTTCTGTTGCAGTGCTAGGGTTGAAACTAAGGGACTGAGTCTAGGAAAGCGAAGGAGAGGAGAAGGTCTGAGGGCAGCCTGCCTGGTTTTCTGTGGTTTAGTGGGGGTCACATTTCTTTTGGTACAGTAGTTTGCAGAAAGCTGACAAGCTTTTTCCAGGGTGCCAGCTAGCAGATTCTTGTTTGCTTGATTTTGTTTTGTTTTTCAAGTGACTTTAATTGTGACATGATGTAGGAAATGAGCATACAGAATTTTTTTTCTCAAAACTTCTGCCTACTGTGCAATCACTGTATATACTTTTAGATGCTCAAAACCCTGTCCCATCTATTATAAAATTCCCATTCTTACTGATTTTTCCATATTTTAAAACATTGTCTTCCTATTTATTTACAAGGATATTGGTCTTTATTGTTGGGAGATGTATTGCTCACTATTTGTATATTTTGTTTTTTTTTTTTAATTTATTCCTCTCTTACTCTTTAATTGTCACCAGGAAATTGTGTGTAGAAAATAGGATGCAGAGAGCAAAGTATTGGCATTTGTAGTTAATCCATAGGGACCATGCTTCTTCAGGTATGATCCTTGTAGGAGATCCTTCTGGAACCTTCAACAGGTGGTTCTCTTGGTGAAGACCTTTGTATAAAGCTTATTTAGGTATGTAGTGATTACCTTAAGTGAATTAGTTGAAAGAATTACCAGTCATCATTGCTCAAACAGGCAGTTCTACCTTTCAAGAGATGTTTGGAAACTCGAAAAGATAGAGGAACTGAAACCCTTGATGTTTCATACTGTCTTCTAGCAGATTCAGAATGTTTTTCTAAACAGTCCACAGCACAGATGGAGAAGTATATGAGAACAACAACAAAAAAATGTTTTTAATCTTTTTTTCACTTTACATCTTTTTAATCTTTTAATCATTTTAATCTTTTTTTTCCCACTCACTGCCCCCTCCCAGTAACCCTCTCTCAGAGCCCCCACTACCAACCATCTCCCCAGCAGGATCTTCTAATGATAGCAGGACAGGTTTTACACAAGAGAAAAGTGCCAGGTTGTTTAAAAATAGCCTTTGAGACAAAACAATAGGAGCTAGAACTGCACGACTCCGCCTGGGCTTCTGAACCTTCTTTTATGCTGGCCTTGAAAGATTTACTTTACTGATAAACAGATTCAGAAGAGGATTTTGTGCAGGTCTTTTCTTCACCTTTGTGTAATCATCGCAAATAAGGACAATGCTGGTGTGGCAGGAATGATCCTCTTTAGAAATTTGCCTGGGGAAAGTGCTTGTTTCTCATGCTAATTCTGTCTGCCTGAATAGAGTCCTAGATTGCAAAACCACAGCATCTGTTTACTCTGTGAGTCTCTTCAGCTCAGTTCACAGGGCCTGCAGATGATAATCGATAGACTATCAGCTTGAGTCTTTAGCATTAATTCTCCGCCTAAAAGGACTTTTTCCGTACAAGTGAACTCCTGAAACTTCATGCCAAGTTCTATCTCACTGATTCATTGGCAACTCTGTTTCAACTGTTTATGTGCTGAAGTTGGCAGCAGCAACATATCAACTCATCTGGTTTTTCCCTAACCTCCTTTTGGTTAATAAGATTTCTAGACCTCAGAGATTTTTTCTTCACTTTATGTACTTTCACTTTGAAAATTGGTGAGATCTGAGTCTTTAGTCGAATTTCCAATGTCTACAAATTTAACAAAGGAATTGCTAAAATATATGTATATGAGCTAGACTTGTCCACAAATAGCTGCCAGGAATAAAATACTAGCGCTAGAATTCTGTTCTAAAAACCTATATATTTGACATAAATTAATTTGCTTTAGAATTTTCTTTTCTTTTTAGTGCTATAAGACAAGTTTTCTATGTACCCCAGGCTGGCCTCAAACTCATGATCCTACTGCCTCAATTTCCCAAGTGCATAAATTAGAGTAGTATGTCACTGGGCCTGGCTAGACTTTTCACTCTTTAAGATTCTGTTAATGTAACTACTTAACCAGATAAGATACTCAATGGTTGCTATAAGCTTCTGTGATGTGAAATGAGTAATTTCTAATTTATCAAGTTTTGAGAATAAGGAACCTATTCCTTTCTATTGAAACTCTACTGACTTACAAATATTGTAAAAAATAAAAAACTCTATTTATACTATTACTTATAAACACAAGCAAAGAAATACTGAATATCTGAACACATGAACTTGGTTTTGGGTCTGTAGTTAATATTTTGATTATCTAGTTATGGGATGCAGTGCGAAGCAGTTAGTGGTCATAGTCTTTTTATAATGTTGTCATACTACTGCATTTGTTCCGTGATAGCTATTCATATTTTTATTTTACAGAAGAAACTTGGTTTCAGAGAACCTAAGTATCTTCTACAGAATCCCATAACAAAGAATCAGAAAATAATATCAACTTCCATTTAATTTAATCTGTTGCTTCTTCCATTATGTTCTCCTTTTAGCATCCTCTGTAATTATAGGCTATCCCATTTCTAGTACAAACTATGATTTTACTAAAATTCCAACTATGGCTTCCAGAGAAGTCTATGTTTCTGATGAGCTCAATCTACCATACAGAAGGTAAACTGGCCCTGGGTCATCTATGTGAAGGGGTGATGACTGACTAACTCCCAGGTGAAGTAAAACAAAACACCCAGCCCAATTTGAATTTCACATAAAATGAGTAATTCGTAAGTACTAGTATGACTTGTTTGGTATTTAGGGCATACTTGAAAGAAATTGTTCCCTTTGTGAGAAAGTAACTTTAACTGGACATTCTATATATTTGTTTGCTAAGTCAAGCAAGCCTCTGAATAACAGGTATAGTCAGAAACTTGTTATGTTGGAGATGGAACTTAGGCTTCCACATACTACCAGCAACTGCACTACCATCGAGCTACCTCCCCAACCATAGGTAGTATTTATGATTTTACAGTAGTATTTAGTTGTGTTTCTCTTGAACGACTTATAAAAGCAGCCAAGAACACATGGAGAGATTACTCAGTGTTTTATAGTACAGGTTTCCCTTCCAGAGGATCTGAGTCCCAGCACCCATATCATAAAGCTCACAACTGGCCATAACTCTCCATAACTCTATCTGGGGAGATGTAGAATCTGAATCTTTCTTCTATTTTTTTTTTTTTTTTTTTGGTTTTTCCGAGACAGAGTTTCTCTGCGTAGCCTTGGCTGTCCTGGTACTTACTCTATAGACCAGGCTGGCCTCGAACTCAGAAATCTGCCTGCCTCTGCCTCCCAAGTGCTGGGATTAAAGGTGAGAGCCACCACTGCCCAGCTTTTTCTTCTGATCTTAATCATCACTCCCTTGCTGCCTCCCTCCACCCCCATACAGGTCCTATGCTCACAAGACATTCACATATATGTACAAGTGATAAAATAAAAATAAATATTAAACAAAAACAAAACTAACCTAGAAATAATGTATGGTGATTTCATAACAGCATCTATGTTGTGCCTTGATGTAGGAGAATGGTTTGGCTTGGGGAAGATGACATCAACATTGACAATATTCTGAATTGTTCTGGTATACAAAATGATTGACAATGAGCTACATACAATTTTTGAACTAATCTCTTGTTCATTACAACACAAAGTAGCGCTCATTGTACTTGGATGTTTAAAGTTCTCTGATAGAACTGACCTATGAGACATAGATGTTTGAACTTGGAATTACATATTGTGTTAAAAAGTTTTCACCAGGGAGGAGGAGAGGGAGTCAAGGGATGGACATCTTGATTTGGTTTGTTTTTTTGTTTGTTTTTTTGTTTTGTTTTGTTTCAGTTTTTTCTCTCTCTCTCTTTGAATAAATGTCACTTTTTGAGGCAAAAAAAAAGTTTTCACCTCAAATTAGAAAATCTGAACACTCCTGTCATATCTGTCACTTTAGACAAATGACCCAGGGGAAATTTACCTATCATCTTTAAACATTTTCTTTATGTCTGATACAGAGGTAGTAATCATTGTATAATTTATTTTTTTATAATTGTTAACAAGCCAAATGACAGAATACATAACATAGCATTATTCAACATGTCAGTAATGATCTTTGTCTTCCCATTAAAAGAGAATTAAATGACAGCTAATTATTACAATAAAATACAAATATCATGAAATTATTTTTCTTATAGAGAAACTTTTTTTTTAGTATAGAATAGTTTATTCAGGACATGGGGAGGGGAGTTAAGAGAATAGTAGAAGCAGAGAAAGAGAGGGAGGGGGAGGGGAAGAGGGAGAGAAAAAGAGAAGTAGAGGAATAGAGGAGTAGAGGCCTATAGAGGAGTAGAGGCTAGCCATAAGCATGTGGAGAGAGGGGGAAAGGAAATGGGAGAGAGAAGAGGAGTAAGAAGGGAAGAGCAAGAGAGAGCAAGAGGAGAAACTTTTTTGTGGTTATTTTTGGCGGCTTGAAAATATTTTCTTTATATATGACTTAGTATTGTGCTATTTTGTTCCTATAAAGCCAGCAGAAATTGGCTGATTCAAGTCTAAGTAAAAAACCAATAAAAAGTATGTTTCAAGATCTTATGTGAGATTATGAAAATGTGGATAGTATGTGACCCCACATGACATACATGAACTTATTAAAGTATAGTAAACAGAGTTATATGACATTATCAGATAGTATATGCCTTGAAAATAAGGTTCAAATGATTCTTTTTCAGTGACTTGATTGTTTCATTTCAAAGCTCTCCGGTAAAAGTTTAGCAGAAAAGGAATTCTCAAGTTATTCCATGCTTAGGAAAGTTGATTCCATTATGGTTCAACTTTTTCACAAGAAATATGAAAGAATCGTAATAATACTAGCAGTTTTAGTTCTCCAGGTTAACTATTGCTTCCACAGTGATCATATACAACAGATATGGTGCCAAGCAAATCATCTCTCTCATTGTATATATCTCTATGATTGGAGATCGCCTCCTCGAATGTTACCTTAACTATCTACTAGTATCGTAAAGGAAACAAAGTTACTAAAGTTAGTGGAGATGGTTCATAATGTTACCTATTTAAGGCAACTTAGTTGTTTTTCTCTAAGTAATTGTTAATTCTAATTATTAAGATGTATAAAATATTAGCACAATGAATTAGTATCTTGCTTATATTTACTTGGATTATGCTTACAAATTTGATGGTCATCTTCATAAATGTGACATTATGTTTTGTTCTCAATAATACTCCTAACTTACTACATTCCCCTTTCTCTCAACTCCCTGTACAGTTGTCTCCCTTTCTTCTTCCAGTTTAATACAGTTCCAGGAGATCCAAAATCTCCATAAAAACATAGAAGCAGACAAAACACCAATATACATGAAATTAAAATTTTTTTTTTTAAAAAAAAAGAAGTAACAGAATAAAGCAAGGACAGAAGCTAGGCAAAGTTTTAACTTCAACTGAAGTCTAACCAGTTTGTCTGCAGGGGATGGGCTTGAGTAAGGACCATAATTTGCTATCTATTCTATGAATCAGCATTAGTTGCTCTGTTATTTGCTCTCTTACAGTAGATTCATTCAAGTATGTTGCTTCCCTTACTAAGCTTCCAAGTAGTACTGTAAACGGAACCATTTACAAAGAGGAAAAGTCAAAACATTAACAAAATTTCCTTTAATTACCTTTATTTTCTTCTACCTTTAAATAGTATATTCAAGATCTTTAGTATTTATTATTAGAATATTTTCTCATTTCTCTTCAATAGCAGTATCAATTAGCCAGACCCCTCAGAGCTCCTAGAGACTAAAGCACCAACTAAAGAGTATATATTGGGAGGTCCATGGCTTCTACTACATATGTAGCAGAAGACTGTCTCATCTGACATCAGTGGGAGGGGAAGCACTTAGTCCTGTGGAGGCTTGATGCCCCAGAGAAGAGGAATGCTAGAGGGATGAGGTGAGAATGGGTGGGCGGAGAGGTAGCACCCTCTTAGTGGCAAAAGACTGGAAAGGGGATAACATGTAAACAAATAAAATAATTAATAATAATTAAAAAGACATCATGTAGTCTTCTTAAATTATTTTCATCGTCCTCTACTAAGACTGAAAAGGGGATAACATGTAAACAAATAAAATGATTAATAATAATTAAAAAGACATCATGTAGTCTTCTTAGATTATTTTCATCGTCCTCTACTCCTTTAGTAGACCTAGGACTTCCTGAGATCTTGGGGAGAGAAAACATTGTCTTGTAAGATACCCACCTCCTTTCAGACCTGGATACAATCTTTAAATAGCAAGCCTGCTCTCTTCTAACAAGGATGGTTGATGATATTTTTTAGTTCCAGAAGGATAAAAGGAGTCTTGAAGCTCATCCTGCATAGTAAATCTACCCATTCGGTGTCCTTCAAAGTTTCAAAGCCCCATTCTTTCTTTATTTGGATCCTGAAAAGAAATAATCTTCAATTTCACATAGTTACTCTTTTTCCATGTCTGTACTCCAAACATTACTTCATATAATGAGCAACATGAGCCTGTCATTTATTTCATTAAAGCATCATTGTGCTTAGCAATGTCTGACTCAAGTTCATCTTCCATGTATATTCAGCGTAATACCAGTTTCAATTTTACAAACACCAGAGACAGTGGAAGCTATTATATCCCCATATTCAGTAATATCAAGCCTCCATTTGCTAATATCACTGAGTGTCACTGGCCATTCAAACAGTAAGACTCTTTCTTAGAATCCCACACAGCATGATCTATAATATTTTATTTCATAAAAGCAAGCCTGTGATAGGATTTTTGAGAAACAACTTTACTGAGGGATCCCCTTTAGATGAATCAAGAAAAACTCTTAACAGTACTAAAGAAAGCAGAAGTTCCAAAACAAAGATGGGAGTTTTAGTACTTTGAAAACTTGATTAGTATACAAAGTATTATGCTTCATTACAGTATTTTCAAGCATAATTTGTTTTGTTGATCCTTTACCTCTTCTCTGCTACCCCCTTGCCCCACCCCACTACCTTGTAACCTTTCTAGTGCTAACACTCCAACTTTTGCTTTCATGTGACATGCACTTGATTGTACTGGCCCCTTCTTCTAAAACCTCCTGTATCCCTTTTTAATCCTCTTTCTAGTTTAATGATGCACAATCACATTTACATACACAGACAGACAGACAGATAGACAGACAGACATGAGCGTGAGCACACACACACACACACACACACATTTATACTCTCTCAAATCCTGTTTCTGGTGACATATTTTCTCTAGCAATGGACCTCCTTACCTCCTAACCCTCACAAGACAGTGTCAGAAACTAGGAACCAAGCATTCAAATGCCCATATAGAGGAGGACAGTTTCTTTAAGCCACCACACTGTGCTATGTGATTGTTGTGAGTTAAATGGTAAATGAATAGATTATGTCACAGAGATAACAAGGGCAGACTATGAGCAACCAATAAGCCAAATTTATTTTGTTTTGTTTTGTTTTCTAAGTACAGAAGCTACCCTGGTTTAACGTTTTAAAGCTCAGTCTGGTGCTATACTGAAGTTGATAAGTATAGAGCCATGAAACAAAATAGGATGCTTTTGAAACAGTCCAAAAAAAAATGCTTGTGGTTTGAATTAAAGGTATATTTGATGAGAAGTGGTTGAATTCTGAGTATGTTTTGAAGGTAATCCTAATGAAGTTTGCTGGCAGATTTGATGCATAGTGTGAGAGAAGCCGAAAAGAATTTTTGGCCCTGAGCATATGGAAGAATAAGTGAGATAATTAAACTGTGGGAGGAACAGGTTTTAATTCTGAAAGCAGAAACTAAAAGTTTAATTTGGGAAATTTGATATGCCTATAGTGACTAACATTGTATAGTATACATAAAATGTGTTTATAGGATAGATCTTATGTCAAAATTATTGTTGGGGGGGAGAACCTATATTTTTCATCCCACAATGATTTTTATTTATTTTTTATAGTTTTGCTATATATGTGTGTGTGTGTGTGTGTGTGTGTGTGTGTGTGTGTGTGTGTATTAGTTTTTCGAGACTGGGTTTCTCTTTGTAGCCATGGCTGTCCTGGAACTCACTCTATAGACAAGGCTGGCCTCGACCTCATAAATCTACCTGCCTCTGCCTCCCAAGTGCTGGGATTAAAGATGTGTG
>JADRCC010095532.1:0-11498 GCA_019843855.1 Hylomyscus alleni
ACTTGTATCCATTTTGTAATCCATGTAAATACATGTAGAGATACAAAATGGATACAAGTTTAAAAGACTGCAGCAGAGTTCAGGAGGTTTGGGAATTGCTGCTGGAGCTGCTGGAGTCAGGGTTTGAGGAGGAAACACTTAGCTGCAGAGGAAAAGGCTGAAGTGTTCAAATCAAGGAGTGGGTCAGGAACAGAAAACAGACAGGTGTAACAACAGATGAACAAGTAGCCTGAGCTCCACAACCATGTTTGTAAACGGTCATAAGGCTGCATTCATGTATGGTGTTGGTTCAGTTAATCATGAATAACACTAGTTTTCTAAAGTAAAAAAACTCAACAAGTAACACTCTGAATTATGGTCTTTTATTTTTAAAATCTGCTTTATTTTCTTAACTATTAATTGAAAACATGGTTAGGTATGAAGGACTTACTCCTGTGCTTACTGCAGGTGCCCTAACTAGGTCTATGCTCCAGTGTGTCAAATGTTCAAAACATGGTATCCAACTGCTTCCTCTCTATACATTACCCCTGGTGAAAGCAGACATCATTTTCCCATTTCTCTTTCAGATAATGGGCTGCTGGTCCCCTAAACAGTTGTCCCCACCTCTCTTCTGGCCTCTCCAATCCAATCTTTACTTTCATGCTTATACTTGGGGTAGGAACTCTCACCCATCCATCTGCTCCTCTGTCCCTTTCCTTCCAACTAAACCCGTCTTTAAATTAGGAAATCAGACCAGTCCTTTGGCCAGGCCCAGGACCATGTGACCATTTCCTGACCAATAAGATTTAAGCAAGACTCCCCTAGAAAGTTCTGATATACAATGTTCTCCCTAAACCATTTAACGTTGTGGCACACTCTGGTTAAAACCACCTCTTCTCTCTGGACTCTCCTGTTACCTGAAAGGAAGCAGTAAGAAAATGTTGCTATATGTCAAGAGAGTAGACAGTCCAGATACTGTAGTCCATTTTAAAATGTAGAAAGAAAGAGAGAACGATCAAACTGTTTTCCTTGGCCATTTATGGACCATGTTCTGTTACATACACTAACAGACTCCAGAGACTTTCTTTTCGATCTTTCTACTGAAAAAATGTTGGAAATATTTTAAACACATCAAAAAATCACAAAGGGTTGACTATTCACACCAACTTGAGGGGTGAAGATGTCTTTCCCTGCCTGTGGCAGATACTCCTTTTTGTAAGCCCCACCCATGGAGACCCTCAGCAACCAGGCTCCACTCCTAGACTACTCTGCGAGGGCCTGAAAACATCTAGGTCCCTGCCTGAGGAGTTCCAATGGACAGTTCTTCCCTCTCCAGTCTGAGGAGCTGCAATGTATAGAGTCTGCCCCTGAGAAGATCCAATGGCTAGTCCTCCCCCCAGACTCCTCTAAATGTCATAAAGACTGTTATAATCCCTCTAATCACTGGACATTCTGGAAGTCTTCATGAATCCCTACCCCACTAGAAACCTTATACCAAACCCTGTGTTCTGCCCAGTTCTCTGCTATTTCTCTCTAGAGCATAGACAGCCACCTTTCTGGGTTTTTCCCTCCTAATAAATCTACTTGTGAGGTTTGTTGTGCAATGTGATGTTGGCTCCTGACTGCCAGGATACCTTTCCATCAGAGCTGTAATGCTTCCAATGAGGAGACCTCCCTGCCAGAGGAGGGCTGAAATATGTCTATCAGGGAAGCCTTTGTCCTCAGAGGTGCAACATAAACAATAATTCATTTAGTACCCTGGCACCCAAGTCCTCAATACCAGCTGTCACAGACACATGCATTTTACTAAATTTGACCTGTACAGGATCAGGTCCATCAGCATCTTCTCATGAAGATGGGGGTGGGAACAGCCTCACAAAGCCTAACCTTTCCTGAGGTTCTATGAACAATAAAATGTTGCTGTGGGAAGGAGAGATTTTCTGCAATAGTGCAGCCACTGATAAAGTACAAGTATTCACCTAAATAACCTTTATGAAACTCAGTGGGTCACCAAAAATAAAAAAAAGGCATAAAAGTAGAAGGGGCTAATTGAGAAGGGGAAGTGTATCAGCAGGAATGAGAGGTGAAGTGGAGTCTTAAAGGTGGCAAGCATGATCAAAATACATTATTATATGAATATATGAAAATCATAATGAAAATACCCATTATGTATATTTAATATATGCTAATAAAACATTTAAAGTTATGTTGCAAAATTTGCTTTTGATAGCTAGTGTCCTTCACACTCTAGGTAATTCCATGGATCCATGTAACTCTGAACAACGTACTCTATTATTCTATGTGTTTTGAATTTATATGAAAGGCACCCATCTCCACCATATGAAGCCCTGTGCCATATGAATGAAACCCTTCCCCCTAAAGGAATTGACTTCTATGTGCCACACACAGAATTGACTCTTGTCTACACATCACTTAACATCTGTTGGAGTGTCACCCTTCCATGCCATTTATCATTTTCAGTGTGGATGCCTCTGTGTTCCTGTTCTCTCCTTTTTGTGCTTCCCTGCTTCCCAAGCATTGAGGAGATAGACTGTAATCACTATATATTTGATATATTAATATCCATATAGAAATTTAAAGTCTCATCTCCACAGCATCACCTTCCTGGAAAATGAGCTCAAGAATTACGCAGTCTGAGGTGATGCTGGCAGAATCCAATTGCACAGACTTCTCCCCATGGAGATTTGAAATCAGTAAGTTTTGCTATTTATAGCCGCCAAAGCTTTGCTTTCATTAGATGAGTCAACAGATTGTTGGACTTCCCTAAGTGTTCACTTCAAACTATTCTGAAACATAGTTATTTACCTTTAGTTTAGCAGCTTTCCTGTAAAACTAATGAAACTTTTAGAGGGAAGTAAGTTCATGTTGCTAAAAGTCAGCCTTTCCCAACCTGTGGGTTGGAACACTTGGGTCAAAAGACCAGTTCAGGGGGGAAGGTGTATATCAAATATACTGCATATCAGATATTTATACTAGGATTCATAACAGTAGCAAAATTACATTTATGAATTAGCAATGAAAATAATTTTATGGTTGGGGGTCACCGGTACATGAGGAACTGTATTAAAGTGCCACACCATTAGGAAAATTGAGAACCACTGCTATAAATGAATTTCTAAGAGGGAAGCAGAAACATCCTGGGTGGCTACTTCATGGATTCAAGAGTTAATGTCACCCCTAACAAAATTAAAAGTAAGGAACTGACTCATTAGTCACCAGATGCTTCTATTCCAATAGTCACACATCACTGGTAGGATATTGGAGCAAAGTGTTTCTACAGAAGACGCTGTAAGAAAATGCTTATATTCCTTTTCAAAACTAAATTACATATCAGCATAACGTACTATTGTCTGTAAAATGGGTTGAAAGACTTACATCCCATAAGTTTTGCATCATAATATCCAAGTAGATGCCCATTAAGTTAGGACATGAAATTTCTCCTATTTGGAAGAGTTCCTATAGACACCACACAAAGTTAAAAACATCTTGTTTACTGAGGACTAAGGGTAAATAGGAGGTCATTTTTAACATTTCTTCAACTATACCCTTTTAATCCAAGAGCTTATCCATCTGGAGTCTTTGTACATTTTTTTTCCCAAATGAGGCTAACATTTTCCCAAAGTCATTCTCTCTAGGCATTCTGTTCTCAAAGGCTAAGCTAGCAAGAGAACACATTAAGAAGTTAAAGGATAGCGTTATTGCCTTGGCATTTTCATGAGCTGGCATAAGACCACCAAGAAGCTGTTTCTCCTTTTTTCCCTCTGGCCTTAACACCTGTACAATGAAGATTGGCAGCAGATGATTTTGAAATTGTCACTTTCAACTGTGTATATTCATAATGTTTTCAAGAACACATATTATGGTTTAAAACTTATATATAAATTTTCACCAAGTTATATTGATACACTATTTCTTTCACAGAGGGAATATAAGCCTTGTGTTCTGGTACCTTCCAGAATTTGGCAGGCTAGAGATATAAATACAGCTTAAATGAAACACAAGTGATAGTTGTTGTTCTTAAATGTTCCCTTGGTATATACTTTAATAGGAACAGGCCAGGTTGAGATCATGAGCAAAATGTATATAATTGATAGGCCTTATTTTTAAGAGCCAAATTCTATGGTTTCTCTTCTTAGTGATGTGCTTATTTAGTAGTTGAAAAGCAATAATTTCAACATTCCCATCGCTACATGTATCCACTTACAAAAATGAAAACCTACAATTAATATATATGCATATATAAGACTTGATCCATAAACTACATGTGGAAACTATTTCACAATGTAAAAGAAGTCCCCTTTAAGCCCCCCCTTGAATTACAAGGCAATGATGACTAGCAACTGAATCAGTGGAAAATTACCTTGTGCATTCAATGCCTGAAATACTGCTCAAAATGAGAACAAATCAACAAAATAACAGGCTAGACTGAATCCACAGGACATAATATAGAAGAGGCACTTAATGAGCTGGGCAAAGGATGCTGCTTGCTCACCAGGTGAGGTGAATAAAAGACCCTTTGCCCAAGCTCTTCGTGACGATACTTTGCTAATTTTCTGAAAAAGAATCTGTTTTGGTGGTGAGTCACTGCCCTTTTACTGGCATTATTTTAATGATAGAAGATAGAAGAAAAGGTCACAATTTAGATCAATGCCATCTTTGCGTGACAGACTGGGTGAGTCACCAAATGAAATTAACACGGAAGCGTGGTTTTTGCTGTCTCTACTCTCCCCTGGTACTCTCTGCAAATACATTCAATGTGATATTTGAAGAGATCTGGTTGCTAGGTATCCACCTCTTTCACAACTCTTCATTTCAACATGGACACAAAATATGGAAAAATTTCAAGATAAATGTATCATGAGGCATCCAAAGGCTCAGATGCCTGAATATTGACATGACCACTCCTAGTAGCTAAAGCAGAATACCAAAAAAAAAAAAAAAAAAAAAAAAAAGGCAAAAAGAAACCAAATCCTCAAAAGTTTTGAAACCCTCTTTGTCACTCCTTTTACTTTACAGAACATACTGAGATTCTATAAAAGAAAGTGAATCCTTTAGACAATCACTTACTTGAAAAGAAGGTGAGGTCTGAACCAAGTTCATCTTCTTGATTCTTGATTCAAATATTTCATTTTACTTTTAGAGTTCATAAAACATGTTACTTGCTCTTAAAAATAAGAAGCAATAGGCAAAACAGACAAGGTGATGTTTTGGAAATGTGACAGGCAATCTTGCCAGGGTTATAAAGGTGTGTTTTAATCTTGGTAATGTGAAATAGCTGCAGAAGCATGAAAGCCTGAGATCTACCTCCAGTGCACACATAAGACCTGCTGCATTGCTACTTGTTTATAATCTAGCACTGGGGAGCGGGGTCGGGGGAGACAGGCAGATCACTAGCGATTGTTAGACAGACTAGTGTGACCAGCGTGCCCTGAGATCAGTGAGAGGCCTTCTCTCATAAACAGTGTATGGTTCCAGAAGAATACCACCCAAGGCTCACCTCTGACTTCCACACAGATGCACATGTATGCATGCCCACATACACATGCACACCCCTACACACAAAAACCAAGACTATTATGTGTTAAAAATGAAATGTAACACATAGGTTAAAATAAGTACAGAGAATGATGTTTCGTTCCATGTGTCATCAGGGAATTGTAAATGAAAACAACCATGAGAGACCAATACATGCCCTTTAGAATATCTAAGATGCAAAGCAAATATTACGAAGCACCTATGAGGCAGAGGAGCCACTCAAAGCCTAGATCACTGCTGATGGGAATGCAAAAGGACACAGCACTTTGGAAGACAACTTGTTGAATTCTGTTTTGTTGTTGTTTGGTTGCTTTTGTTTTGGTTTGTTATTTAAGACAGGATTTCTCTATGTAGTCCTGGATGTCCTGGAGCTCACTATGTAGACCAAACTGCCTCAAACTCACAGAGATCTGCCTGCCTCTACCTCCCAAGTGCTGAGATTAAAAGTGTGCACCACTGCCCTAGGCTTGTTTCTTTCTTACCACAGTAAAACATATTGCTGTCATTTCATATAATCCAGCAATTTTTTCCTTGGTTCACACCTATATAAGCTGAAAAAAACATGTTTCCATAAAAACCTGCATAAGAATTTTGGTGTTAACTTGTATTTGTTTATTTACCTACCTAAACTTGAGAGCAACCAAGGCGTCTTTCTAGACAAAAGAGGGTAATCTATGGCAGTACAGACAGTATCATTCAGTAATGAAATAACAAAGATAGGGTAGAAGCTTCATTGCATAGCACTAAGTGGAAAAAAAGCCACTCTGAGAAGACTACAGGTATACTAGATGACTACATCTATATACAATTCCACTGGAAAAGGCAGATAAAATGATTATTGGTTAACAGGATGCGGAAGGAGGGAAGAATGAGCATGAGGTACACAAAAGGCAGGATAGTATAATGGTGGTAACATATCATTACACATGTTTTAAGACCCACAAAATGAAACCTAATACAAACTGCACTTTGGATGGTAAAGATGTGTGAGTGTGTGTTTATGTTGATGAAGGTAAAGCTGGGGTGAATAGAGGAGATGAGGTGACTCACTGTACTATGAGCTCAATTCTTTTAGATCATGAAAAACAATTACTGCTAAGAAGTTCCTAGTTAGTAGAGAGAATCACATTAACAGAGCGCATATTACATATTCATAACTATCCAACATATCGATGCTTATTTTGTTTAACTAATTACATGCACTTGTATATGTGATCAGAGCTCAGAAAGCTTGCTCCATGAGTTGCCTGCTGGGCTAGCAAGATGGCTAAGCTTGTAAGACTTTCTGCAAGCCTGATAACTAGTTGTGATCTCTAGAACCCACATGGTAGAAGGAGAGAACTGACTCCTTCAAGTTGTCTGTTGATTTCACATGTGCACACACATAATAACAACATAATAAATAAATCTGTTCAATGGACTTTGTTCTAAGCTATCATCATAAAGTTGTCAATGGTTATAATCAGAAGGAAACCTGTTTTAGTACTAATAAGGAAAGCAAGTGATACAAATAATATAAACAGAACTATTTATTGTGATGTTTTATTTTCATTGTTAATTTAACTGGATTTTTCCTAAGAGACAGAACTTCAGCTATGTCTGGGAGGACCTTTCCAGTGAGGCATTCCTCAGGAGTAATGGACCACTGAAGTGGAAGCTTAAGGGTTCTTTGGAAAGTCTGTTGGATGATGTTTTGCTGGGGCAAACATGTGAAGGAGTACTTTCCTGAAGCAGACACAGATGAAAAACTAAGGCAGACTCATGAAGGAATGTTTCACTGAAGCAGACACAGGAGAAAGGATGTTCTGCTAAAGCAAGCACATGAAAGGACACTAGACGAAGGATTACTTTGCTAGCACGCATGTATTGGTCCACCTCACATTGTGTGGTTGAGCTCCGTTTGTAGAGACTCCATAGAGAGAAACAAACCAAAACAAGCAAACAAAAAACAAACAAACAAACAAAAACTTCCTAATGGTATGCTGCAGATTGCTGCAGTTTCTTGCCACTTCCATTGTCTCAGTCGGGATGGGTTGAATGATGTTAGCTAAGACAGAAGCACTTGCCTAGGCAAAACTGGTAGAGGACACAGAATGTTTGGAGGGTATAAATAGGATTCTATGGACAATGAGGGAGGCTGAGCTAGGTTTGGTTATACAGCTAGCTGTGCAACGCTTGTTGGTCTCATGTCTTCACTGAGAGAGGCACAGCCTAGAACTTATCCTGGCCTCCCTCCTGATCCCTCCTGCTGACTTGTGGTAAGGCTGGAGCCTGGCTGTCTCTGCTAGGTAGTCCACCAATGTTGACTCGTGTTTGCTATCCAGACTTTACTGAACTGGACTGCTGGTATATCTGTGAAGTGTTTGTGAGTGGATCTAGCTGCTGCTATTGACCTGTAAACTAAATTGCAAATTTCCAGACAACACAGATGAGAATTACTCCAAAGAACCTTTCCAAACAGGTTTACTTCCTCCATATTCTTTCTTTTCCACTGCCTATGGTAGGTGGTGGCTACAAGGGAGGTTAAAGCATTTACTAAACCACCAACCAAAGAATACATATGGTGGAACTAATGGCTCCAGCAGCATATGTATAGTAGAGGATAAACAAGTCGGTCATCTATGGGAGGAAAGCCCCTTGGCCTTATGAAGGTTCCATGCCCCAGTGTAGGGGAATGCCAGGGCCAGGAAGCAGGAGAGGGTAGGGTGGTAAGCAGGGGTATGGGGGAGGGAACAGGGATTTGTTCTTCTTCTTGTTTTTTTGTTTTTGTTTCTTTTGGAGGGAAACCTGGGAAAGGAGATATCATATGACATGTAAATAAAGAAAATATCTAATAATTTTTTTCAAAAAAAATAAACTTTGAGGACTGGAGAGATGGCTCGGCAGTTAAGAGCACTGACTGTTCTTCCAAAGGTCCTGAATTTAATTCCCAGCAACCACATGGTGGCTCACAACCATCTGTAATGGGGTCTGATGCCCTCTTCTGGTGTGTCTGAAGAAGCTAGTGTATGAGCATACATAAAATAAATTCACTTCACCATTTTTGCCTTGCAGGTCAGGACCAGTTCCTTCAGTGGCTCAAGAATACAGAAACCACATACTAATGAGAGAGAAAGAATTCTCCACAGGACCACAGAGAAACTGGCCTTTGCTTACTAAGTACATGCATTTGACATCTAATCTGTGCCAGTCCCAGAGATGAGCACTAGGCACACACAGTGGGGGCAAAATTTGACTGACATGATGTTTATGTCTAGACCAGGAAGACACCAGAAATGTAAATAAGTCTGTTGAGAACTTGAAGCTACCCTCTCAAATTGCCTGAAGCACATCATTGTGTGATTGTCATTTGTGTTTTGAGAAACTTATGACCTATGTAAAAAATCAAACCAATTGGATAGCTTACAGACTAACCATATTTCCTGGCTTGGAGCTTTCTTCGTCTGTTGGCTATAAATGAATGCCAAGTTGAGTCCTTCTCATATTTATTTTGGATTTTTTAGGGAAGGTCCTAATGTAGTATGACAGGAATCCTCATAAGATGAGATTAGAACAATCTTACACAGAGAAATATTTCTTTGAGGACAAAACAACAAAAACCAAACATCTGCAAGCCAAGGAGAGAGGTTCCAGGGAGAATCAGCCCTACCCACACCTTAACCTCATAATTATGGCCTATAGAATTGTGAGAAAATATAGTTGTTTTCTGTCTGTCTGTTTGTCTGTCTGTCTGTCTCCCTCTCTCTGTGAGTGTATGTGTGAGAGAGGGGGAGAGGGAAAGGGAGAGGGAGAGGGAGAGAGACAGAGAGAGAGAGAGAGACAGAGAGACAGAGAGACAGAGAGACAGAGAGACAGAGAGAGTCAGAGTCTTATGTATCTTGAGCTGTCCTTAACTTGCCATGTAACCTAAGATGAACTTGACCTTCCGGTCCTCCTGACTCTACCTCCTGAGCACTGGAATCATAAGAGCATGCCGCCAAGCCTAGTTTTGTAGTTGTTTAACCCACTGAGTGGCGCTTTGTTACAGAAACCTCCGGTAGCCCAAAAAAATATGGGATGGAGTTATTGCCCCATCCCATGTATGAATTCTACCAGTGTTCAAATAGAGTGAAGAAGAGAGGCAGGGGTGGGGGGATATTGGACCACACTAGAATCCCCTGTCAACTACAGTAGCAGTTCCACAAACCCAACTCATTTGAAAATAATGATTTAAATTTGTGGGGGTGGCTTAGTTCATTTATTGGGCTTTCTACTATTATTTTCTCATTTTCTAATTTACTCACTTAATTTTAGTTGGTTTAAAGGGACTAAGAGATATGTAGCAGAGGATGGCCTTGTCAGACATCAATGGGAGGAGAAGCCCTTAGTCATGCCAGGGCATGCCAGGGCAACGAGGCAGGAGTGGGTGGGTAGGTGGGGGAGCACCTTCATAGAAGGAGGCAGGGTGGGATAGAAGGTTTCCAGAGGGGAGACCAGGAAAGGGAATAACATTTGAAATGTAAATAAATAAAATATCCAATTAAAAAATTTAAAAAAAGAGGAGTGGTGGAAGAAGACTGTGTCTCTAACTAGAATCTACAGCTATATAGCTGGCCCTCCATATATACGTCATGCATGTCCATGTATTTGATCAGCCACTGATATTAATTATTGGGAAATTGTAACTGTACTGGTAAGGGATATTTTTAGTTTTCTTATTTACTTTGATCTTTGCTTTGTTTTATGTTTTTAACAATCTGTTCTTCTTAACAATGAGTCCATTTTTGCTGAAGATACAATATGAAGGTTTATCACTTAACAAATGTAAGAAGAAAAAAGGGAGCTAGGGAATCTATGCCATGTGGTCTATAAAAAGTTTATAAAAAATATTTAATGATACAGAAAAGGTCTACTGCCTTACATGAAAAATCATATTCAATATGACATAAAAGAATAAATAAGACAAATATGTAGAGTCTGAATAAATAATGTGTTAATTTGTATGAAAAGTACTGAAAAGTTATTTATACCAGATTAATAATGGTTCTCTTCATGTCCATTAGGTCTTAAAGTTCATAAGTCATTAATTTTTAGATTTGAAGGCCCTTCGAGATCATCTGATTCAGATGCTCATTAGTTCACTAGATAATGCATTCCATTTATTGATTGATCCAAATATTTTAGAGTTTTTTTTCTCCATTAATTTATTTATTTTGTTTATTCACTGGACAATTTTTTACATTATGCCCCATACAATATCGAAATAACACTATATAACAGCTACTTACATCTAATTGGCATTGTATTAGGCACTATGAGCAGTCTACAGGTGACAATGTGTACAAACGGATGTTGCATGTTCATTCTGTGCAAACACTCTGCCAGTTTACATAAGAGACTTGAGATGTACAAATATATGCAGATGTGGTGGTGATACAAAAGAGGGTGGCTGAAAAACAGGGTGCTACAGGGCTTCAGAGCTAAGAGCAGAGTCCCAGAAACGCAATCTCATAGGTACAGATAGAAGAAAGAACTTGACAACCCTGCTCTAAACATTTAGTTTTCTTCCTGAGTCAAAACTGATGGAATTTGGTACAGGAAGATTGTACTATAATCTTTCTTTATATATATATTCTTTTTTTAAAGATTTATTTATTTTATGTGTATGAGTACACTGTAGCTGTACAGATGGTTGTGAGCCATCATGTGGCTGTTGGGAATTGAACTCATGATGGCCCGGCTCACTTGACCCTGCTTACTCCACCCTGCTCCCTGAGTGTAATACACTGTAGCTGTCTTCAGAAGCATCAGAAGAGGGCGTCAGATGTCATTACGGGTGGTTGTGAGCCACCATGTAGTTGCTGGGATCCGAACTCAGGACCTTCAGAAGAGCAGTCAGTGCTCTTACCCGCTGAACCATCTCGCCAGCCTGACAAACTTTCTTTCTTTCTTTCTTTCTTTCTCTTTCTTTCTTTCTTTCTTTC
>JADRCC010095537.1:0-17507 GCA_019843855.1 Hylomyscus alleni
TTTTTTTTTTTTTTTCCTTTGAGTTTGTCTATATAGTGCATTATGTTGTAGTAGATGACAGGAAATAATCAAACTCAGGCCTGAAATCAACCAAGTAGAAACAAAGAGAACTATACAAAAATCTAACAAGACCAGGAGTTGGTTCTTTTAAAAAATCTATAAGATAGACAAACCCTTAGTCACACTTAACAGAGCACAGAGACAGTATCAAAACTAACAAAATCCAAAATGAAAAGGGAGACATAACAACAGAAAACAAGGAAATTCAAAAAATAATCAGATCCTACTACAAAATCCTATACTAAACAAAACTGGAAAATCTCTATGATATGGACTATTTTCTAGACAGATACCAGGTACTAAAGTTAAATCAGGATTAGATAAACCACCTAAATAGTCCCATAAACCCCTAAAAATAGAAGCAATCATTAGAAATCTCTCAACCAAAAAAATCCCAGGACCAGATGGGTTTAGTATGGAATTCTATCAGACCTTTAAAGAAGACCTAATACCAATATTTTTCAAACTATTCCACAAAATAGAAACAGAAGGAACTTCCCAATTCATTATATGGTACAACTACACTTATACCTAAACCACACAAAGACCCAACAAAGAAAGAGAACTTCAGATCCATTTCCCTTATGAGTCTTGATGCAAAAATACTAAATAAAATTCTCCCAAACTGCTTTCAGGAACACATCAAAATATTCATCCATAACTATCAAGTAGGCTTTATCCTAGAGCTACAGGAATTATTCAATATACAGAAAACTACCTAAGTTTATAACATTCAGATTTCTATAAGGTTTGAAAATGGATCAAAGTTTATGTTTCATGAGTTGCCAGTATTACTTTTATTTATTAAATGTTCTTGTGTCTTCCTACCCATTGTCAACACATAGGTTTCATAGGATGGATTTTTAAGCAATGTCTAGGTTGATATAGTTGGATTACCAAATAGTCAACTTAATTTCTAATTTGAACAGTTTACTGGTCAATAATATTGAGTAGTCACATATCACACTTCTGTCCTTAGCTTCTTTTTAAAAATGAGCATACCAGTCTCACTCTTGGAATGTAATTTATTCTGCATATTGAATAAGGTCAAAGAAGTCTCAGATGTTTAACATTAAATTTTATATAAAAAATAAGCTCACATTCATTACCATTTGTTAACATTCCATCTTTTCTTAGTTTTCTGTTTTGCATTGCAACTTTTAAAGATATCATTTTTAAACTTTAAAGGGTTATATCCTTTTAATAGAGCAATTATCTGAACACCATTATCGGGATCTTTTGCTGAGATAGGGACACATTTTCCTATTGTTTGGCATTTGTAGGATACAGGTGTTGTTGTCAAATATCAGACAGTGAATTATTGTCTAATAAATTCTGACCCTCCAAAGAACATAAGAATACTTCCAAAAAGAATGGAGGAAAAAGTACCTGCAAAAGAATATATCAACAAGAAATAAGAAGTCACACAATTAAGGGATACAGTCCTGTTATGTAGTTGATAGAGGAGCACATGGCAGGTTTAAAAGATGTATTTGCTATTAAGGTCAGAATGACATTATTTATATGATACCACTGACCCAGTATTACCAGATAGATGAGTATTTGAAAACAGATGATAAGCATGAATTTTTATGTGGAATTCCCCCAATTACTTCACTTCATTTAATCATTGAGATAAGGGTATAACTCAGTGGTAGAATATGTGCTTAGCATGTATAAAGTCCCTAGTTCAATGACCTGTACCAAAAAAAAAAATCCTGAACATCAAACTGTCAAGTGTAAAATCTGTCTTTGATAGCAAGAATATTGCTGGAATGTACTGCTCTTTTTATACCTTCTATCCTGTCTATTTTCCAATCGCCACATCCCTTTTCCATAAAAAAATAAACATATTTATGAGATAGTACCATAACTGTTAGTGGATTTGGCTTTTAGATCTTGTCTTCCTGGAGGTTAAATTTGACCTATTATTCTCTTCATTTTTCTGATTTTTCAGAATACCCCTGAGATAGCATCTGGCACACCGAGTTACCAGATGATCTCATTCAGTCGCATATCTTATCTGTAGCTTCACCTCTTTTTGTAAAATTGGATGAAGACTAAATAGCACAATGCTGAGTGTGGGCTCAGAATGTTACTTTACATTTTTGTAGTCCAGTGTTTTCATCTTGAAATTATAATTGTTATGTTTTAGGATTTGTATGTAGGTTAAACAATGCTACAGTTATTCTTAATTTTCTTCTCGAGTACATCTGGAATTAACTAAAACCAAAGTAGATCAGCATATACTGTGAGGATTAGTTTTTTGGCTGAATTACTTGAAATAGAAAGACCCACCCTAAATCTGTATGGTTTGAAGTGGGAAGGTCCATCTTAAATTTGGTTCACCTCGTCTTATGACAGCCTATATGAAGAACATGGAAGAAATAAACATTTTTGTCAGTTTGCCCTCACTCTTGCTGATAAATTCATTCATTTATTTATTTATTCATTCCTTCTAGGTACTAGAACCTACATCTTCAGGATTTCAGCATATACTGAAGACCAGCTTATATATCCAGCTTTGTGAACTGACAACTACTGAATTCTTACACTTTTAATTAGTAGATGTATATATGTATGTATATGTGTATGTATGTATGTTGTATGTATATATTTATGCATACATGTATATATGTATACACAAACATATACACACATTATTAGTTCCATTTCTCTAGAGAACTCTGACTAATACAAACAAGCTAATGAAAATAAATATCCTTTCACTGTACTGGGATATATCAGTCAGTAGTTTCAATACTAAGATGTTTGCATAGTTGTATGTAAAGTCAAATATTATTCTTAATACTGTTGTGTTACTAAACACATGTGTGTTTCATGTTAGTATTAATAGTATAGCTTCTCTATAAATATGTATTGTTCTACGTAATTTAATTTCTACCTTTTGTACATTACTTATTTTTTAATATAAAATTTCAAATTATATTACTCTCAATATACCATTTCTAAATTGGTAAAGATAAATTTATTTGGATTGTTGAGCCTATGAATTTGTTCTTAATAAATGGCCTGAAACTAGGGGTTGGATAGATGTTTCTATGGTAAAGAGCACTTGCTGCTTTTCCAAAGTACCATAATTCAGTTCCCATCATTTAAATAAGGTGTCTTACAATCCTCTGCAACTCCATCATCAAAGTATCCAATATATTATCTTAGCCTCTGTGTACACCTATACACATGTGCCATATATACAAACAGAAAAAAATGAAAACAAATATTTAAAAGTTCTTAAAATTTTCATGGGTCATACTTGTGAAATTTTGAAATCACTAGATTATCCTATTTATCTAGCACATGATCAAAATTTTTATTTCAAGCCTTAAAATAAACCCTTATTTCTCTTTTGAGAGAAGGCTGGTCATTGTAGAATAAAAATGATCTGACTTTGTATTATATATTTTTCTGTAGCACCAGACTGAATTCTATGGCAAAAGTTAATTTTTGCTAACATTGGAGGCTTGGTTAGGGCATTTTGGCAGGCCTGGAACTTAATAAGCTGCCTTCAAATTTATACTCCATCTGTCTTTGCACTCCTGATGTTGGGATCCAGGCATGAACCGCATGCCTGGTCCACAGTCATCTTCTTAAGAGTTAGCATTATGTTTACAGTTTGGGAGTTCTTATTAAGTTTTTGGAATTACAAACAGATTCTCTTTATCACTTCTATTGAAATAAACCCTGAGAGAGAAAATTTGAGCATTTATCAAACCCTCGTTATATATCAGATCACTTCTAAATTATGGTATAAAAGACTATTATAACCTTTACAAGAAGACTTATTCACTAATTCCCTTTTCCAGAAGATATACTAAAGTTCAGGTAAGTTATTTGAATCAGTCAAGGCTCAATTAGCAGTTATAGAGCTAGTATGCATTCATATCCACTATGCTTTTACAATGAACTTAGCAATGCTCTTTGGTTAATATAGCACTAAACATTTTTTTTTTTAAATTTAATCTTTTCTTACAGTCTGTTGTGGATGGGCCTGGTGTTGTTCTTGTGAATCAATCACCTAATGAATAAAGGAGCCAATCACTGGGCAAGTAGGCGGGACTTCCGGGTTGGAGGGAGGAAGAGAGGAAACAGGAGAGAGTTAGGTCCTTTTTTGGAAAGGGGACAGCAGAGAAGTAAGATGTAGCTGCTAGAGTTTCCTGATATAATCGTGGATCCGTAAGGATTTGCCACTGGAGGAATCAGATTTTAATAAGGCTTTACAAGATTAGGTTTTAGTTGTTGCACCCAGAGACTGAGTTACCATTGTTTCTGAACTAAGTTTGTGTAGTGTTTTCCTTCACACAGCAGCTTGTTTGGGTTGAAGAGAGAAAGGTACAGTGGCCAAATATGGGTTTTCCTGAGGTGCTCCACAAAGGCCTTGGGGGTAATTGAAGCATGGGTTTGGTGTGATAGCGGCTCAACAGTGGGAACTTAGCAAGCTGGGTAGAGAGATCTTGGAGATTCTGAGTCTGAACTCCACAACCACAACCACAGTCCAGTTGTTACCTGCTTCTGGCCTGCCCTCTGACAGTTCCTCATCCCATTCCTCCTCCCCCGAATCCAAAAGGATATTTGCCCCCCCCAGGCCCCACCCTCACCATGCCAGGCATCCCCACTTACTGGGGCCTCAAGTTTCTCAAGGGTCAAGTGTAGCTTCTCTCACTCAGGCCAGACCAGGCAGTCCTTTGCTGTATATATATCAGGGGCCTCATACCAGCTAGTATATGCTACCTGGTTGGTGGCCCAGTGTCTGAGAGATCTCAGGGGTCCAGGTTAGTTGAGACTGCTGGTCTTCTTATGGGGTCACCCTCCTCCTCAGCTTCTTCCATCATGTCCCTAATACAACCACAGAGGTCTGAAACTTCAGTTCATTGGTTGGGTGTAAGTATCTGCATCTGTCTCAGTAAGCTGCTTCTTGGGCATCTCAGAGGACAGCCATGCTAGGTTCCTGTCTGTAAGCATACCATAGATAGCATCAGTAATAGTATCAGGCCTTGGAGCATCCCCATGATATGTATAACAATTGGGGCAAGTCACTGGACCTCCTTTCCCTTGGAATCTTTTCGATATATGTCCCTGTGGTTCTTTTAGAAAGGAATAATTCTGGGTCATAGTTTTTGACTATGGGATGACAACCCCATCCCTCCACTTGATGCCATGTCTTTCTACTGGAGCTAGATTCTAAAATTTCCCTCTTCCCACTGGTGGGCATTTCATTTAAGGTCCCTCCCTCTGAGTCCTCAGCATCTCTTACCTCCTAGGTCTCTGTTACATTCTAGAGAATCCCCCCACCTCCTACCCCTCCCAGGTTGTCTGTTTCCATTCTTTCTGCTGGTTCTCATGGCTTCATTCCTCATTGCCCCTTAATACCAGATCATGTTCCCCATTTCCCATCCATATCCTCTCTCCCATCCAGGTCTCTCCCTCTCTCTGCCCCCCATAATTGCTTTATTCTCTCTCCCAAGTAGGATTGAGGCATCCTCACTTGAGGCCTTCAGCTTGTTAACCTAATCTATAGATGTCCACAGGGTAAAGACTATGATGTATTACTTATCACACATTTTCCATCATCTTGTAAAAGCCCTACAAAAAGGCTAGGAAATACCTGACTCGATATGTTTAGCAAGTAAGCTGGAGGACCTGAGCTTAAGCCACAAAATACATATAAAAAATTGGCATGGTGATGTACACTTTTATTTTCTGTGTTAGGGAGGTAGACTCAGGTGGATCCCTGGGGCACAAAACCTGCTAGCCTAGGTATCTTGATGAGTTCTAGGCCATTGAGTTTATGTCTCAGTAAAGCAAAGTAGAAGCTACCTAGAAATGACAACAGAATTTGTTCTCTGACCTCCATATTTGTGTTCACACATGTATGCATAACCTACACACATGTGCACTTATACACAGACATAAACACTAAAAATAGATTAATGGTACAGATTACATTTGTGTGTGTGTGTGTGTGTGTGTGTGTGTGTGCATCTGTGTCTGTCTGTTTGTCTGTCTCTCTGTGTATTCTCTTAGCATATAAAAAGTAGCCATTTTTGGTTTAACAAAAAACTGGTGTAAATATTCATAATACTAAGGTCTAGTTATATATATTAAAGACAGGTTTATGCTATCTAGTAAAAGAGTAGATTAAAATCATTAAGATCAACTCTTATTTTACTTAAAAAGGATGCTGAGACAGAAATAATAAGAGATGTGTCTGTTTATATCATCAAAATGTCTATATTCAGTGGACACCTTATCAATCCTCTGGGTACTAATAAATAAGTATAGAAAGGAAAGATCAAAATCCCTACCCTCAGAGAGAGTACAGACTGCTTTAGGGAAATAAAACTCATCTATCAATTAGAAGACAGCAAGAAATGGATATTCAATACTAAATCAGACAGATGAGCTGTTCGTAGTGAAAGGAAAAATAAACTACCAAACAAGCTCAGATTGATCATTTACTGCCTTGTCACTCCTTTGGAATACATCATTGTGTTTATGACTGTCTCCATAGCAAGAGCGACTCTTTTAGGAAACAGACATTTTGTTGCTTTTACATATTCCTCCCTGTGGATAATCACTGATCAGTTGAAGAAAACTGACATATGCTATAACTTAGGTTTGTGAAAGAGTCTTCAGAAATGACAACATTCTCTTTAATTCATTGATATTAGATTTTCTAAAAATAAAGGAACAAAATATAGCATCATACTGTATTCAAGTTCTGAATCTTTTCAAAACAACACCAGAGATAATTTCCATTCCCTACACACAGTAATAGACATAGACTCACATAACTTTCTATTTTATTCATCACTTAAAAGAAAGTAGATTTTTCTATTTAAAATACTGATGTTTAGAATTTTAACTCAAGTCCCCTTACAGATTTTGTCTCAGTTCTATTAGAATGCTTCACTGTTCCTAGTAAGCATTGGGCATCATCCTTGATCAGTTATCAAATTCTTCAGTTTTATATGTTTTCCAATGATTTGCATAAGCCTTAACAGGTGAAGATTGGGACTAAAAAGGTATAAGACTATAACTTCTCTATTTATATGTGACTCCATAGTATTTCAAAGCTAAAGAATAAGTGAGTTCAGTATTTTCTTAACTCAATAATAATTTAAAACCCAATTCCTGGGTAACTAAGAGAGCTCCTTGGGTAAGAGTGCTTGTCACCAAGCTTGAAGATCTGAGTGTAACACCAGAACTAATATGTTAGAAGGAAAGAATTGTTTCTACTTTCCTTATAGTGTGTATTCCCGTGCATTTGTGTAGAAAAACACACACACACACACACATACCTACTTAGACATGCACACATGTGCACAGGTATGTGCACACACACAATACACACATGCTAAAAATGTAAATAAATAAGTGCAATAAATCTATAACCTTAGTATACTATTGTTTGCTAAACTTGTTAGACAGACTTTGTGATTCTATGCTTTGTACCCTTACAGCTCTCTATGGAAACATCTAAATGCTTTTAAGACAGAACTGACCTATTTGGAGTTATACTTCTGTCTAGCTTCTTAGAGGCAGATCTCTATATGCTATGCTTCATTCCTGACAATGACTTTCCACATAGTATGTCCCAAATATATTTCATGCAAGCCAAGTAAAGATTACTTAGATGTGATTTTAGTTCAATGCCTCTGTTTAATTTTAAAGCAACTTTATTATCAGTGGTTAAAGATACTGACTTTCTGACATAGGAAGTCTAAATCTCAACCAGACATATTCATTTTTGGGGACTTCTTTTTAAAGGAGATCATAACATGGGTATTTAAACAAAGATAAAATAGAGTTCTAAAATTATGAGCCCTAGGCCACTGGAGAATATGCTTAAAGTTTATAGAGTGAATTAGTTTTTATCAAAGCTTTCTTTTGAAAAATATTGGCTTACTTTCTTCCTAGAAGCTTAGTTCATAGGTCTAGTATCTTCAACATTGATTTGACCTGGTTTTAGTTGTTATTTTGAACCTGAAGTATGACTATAAAATATTTATAGCCTTCTCTAAGGTACAAAGATTTTTATTAGTCTTATATGGTATATACACAGCATATCAGAAAAAAATACAATGTCATGATTCAGATAGATTATTACCTCACTGTGACTAGACCACTAAACTGAGACTGCATTTTAGTATAGACAAATGTGAAATAGTAAGATACAATGAACCAAAACAAAGAGTCCCCATTAAGCAGTAGCAATGTAATGTAATGATCAGGAAAATGACTTAGGGGGTTGATGTGCGATGATGCCAGAAGCTGGAAGCTCTGAACTATTTGCTAGCTAAGCAAAACAATCGCATGATTCATGGAATGCAATTAAGGGCATAGAGCTAAAATTCTGTGAAAAATCACAGTAGTAACATATCTAGAATTCTGTGTGTGTTTCTTCCATTTCACCAAGATCATATGAAAACAATCAAATTTAAGTTGGTTGGTTACTGACAATGAAGGCAGTTGGATACTGAAACATTTAAGTTCCCTAAAAGAACATTAAACATGCTATGTTTTATGTATCTTTGTCTCATTTGCAGTCTTTTCATCTAAATCTCATCTGCCTTTTTTTTAAGAAAGTTGTGAGATAGCTCAAAAGAAATAAAATTTCCATTCTGCAAAAAGTTAAAATGAGTGAGATTGTGTAGCTAAATACAACAAGGGCAGAATAGAAACCCAGAGCTTACAAATATCATTGCAGTGCTTTTTCTTTACCGTGATATTCCACCAGGACTTGTCAAAGGAGTTCAGCCTTTACCAGATTTTAAAGAAACATAGAGAAAGTTATATTTGCTTTATGGAAGCAAAGACTGACCAAGTTCTGTTTCTAGACACTATCCCATGGGATTTTTTTTTAAGTAGGCTTAGATAGAGAGTTTGAGACAATAAGAATTGGAATTTCCTAACTACATAAAATTCTAGTTGTTTATTTATAGTCACAAGATCATATGTGTTTTTCCAAACCTCCTCTTAGGAGTCTATTTGCCTGGTTTATGATTGCCTCTCTCACTCTTTCCTGGATCCCAGTTCCCACCCGTTTATTTTCGTCATCCAAGGGGAAATATCCTTTCCTAGAATATTACTTCTGAACAAAATGATGGCTTTTGAAGTCCATTATCCCATAACCCCAGTCTGAAATGGGTGGAATCTATTCATAAAGAACTAGATAGTGTTGGCTAACAGGTATCCCTCTTTCCTGTTTCTGAAGCATTTGAAATATCAACCAGTCAGACTCCCCAGAGCTCTCAGGGGCTAAATCACCAACCAAAGAAACACATGGAGGGACCCTTGGCTCCAGCTGCATATGTAGCAGAGGATAGCCTTGTCTAGAATCAAAGGGAAGGGAGGTCCTTGGTTCTGTGAAGGCTTGATACCCTAGCATAGGGGAATGTTAGGGTGGTGTGGCAGGAGTGGGTAGGTGGGAAGTGGAGCATGGTCATGGAGGCAGGGGGAGGAAGGTGGGATGGGTTTTTTGGAGAGGAAACCAGGAATGGGGATAATATTTGAAATGTAAATAAACAAAATAACCAATAAAAAAGAAATTGTCTTTTTTCTTATCCATGCCAAGTCCACTTCATTAGTCTTCTTAATAGTCTGCAATTTTACCTTAGCCTTTCAATGAAGTTCTTTAAGACACATCCTGTGATTTACAAGGAAGGAGTACTGACTCAATCTCATCCAAGAAAGCATTGTGCCTGTCAGTTATGTCTATGTTAACTATATATATTTAAAAGGTATACTTTGGTACATGAGAAATCCATGAAACTATCACTAAAAAGAAATATACCCACTATCTGCCTAATTTTCCTGATGTTTCCTCGTAATCTGTTCATCCCAACCAGTGTTGATTATTATAGCATTTTATACAAATTAATTCATTCAGTACATATGCTTTTCTTATCATCTGGATACCTTAATTTAGCATATCATGAAGTCATATGAGCTTTTACATATTCAATTTATGGCTATATGAATGATTTATTCAGCTGTTTTGTACATTTAGATTAGTTTTGTTTGCTATTATATCAAATCTTATTATTCAAATTTATGCAATAGCATTTATGTGTGTGTTATATGCTTTTCAACATTAGCTAAACACTTTTGTGTGAAATGACTGGGCTGTATTATAGACTTCTACATTTTAAAGATACCACTATTGTTTTCCAAATTGACTATACCATTTTATATCTCTACCTGAGAGTGCAATGCAAAGATTCTAGGACCACTGATTTTAATTGTGTCTGTTTTAATACGTTATGATAATTCACAGTTGTTTTGTGTGTCTCTAGTGATTAGGATATCTGCATTTTATTTTTGTTTGTTTGTTTGTTCTGCCAGATTCTATAGAGTTCCTCTTAATAGGTATTCTTTTGGCCATTGTACAGAAAGATTTACGATGAGTCATCTGTCAACATGACACACTTGCCTGTCAAGAAGCAGTAAAAATGGCTTATGCTCCAACTTTAGCCATTCTTACTTCCCAATAAAAAGTGACACATAGAGAAAGATCCAAGAAGATATAACAAAAAGTGATATTGCTATCTGTTGACATTAAGGTTAAAGGTAAGACTTGTTTCTTTAACTGTTTTTCTATTTACTGAATAAACTCATAGTAGGTAGGGAAAATATGGGAACAAACTAGTGATAATCCTTGAATGTTTTGATATTCCAGCAGAATATATATTCTTGGCATTCTTGCTGCTATGAAAAAAATATGCAGAGAATGACCATGTGATACTTTATGCATATGTGTTTTGGTTGCCAGTAACCTATAATGAGGGAAGCATTGAGACTATGGTATTCTTCTAGACTATTCAGCCATAGTTGGAGAGTTCAACAAGTAGAAAAGCTCAGCTTTATATGGGGTTTATAGGAGATGCAGCAGTACCAACACTTGCATATGACACAGTTTTCACAATCTTAAGACAGAAACCAGTTAGTTTCATATGAGAACAAAGAGCTTATCTGAGTTCACACTCTAATGCAAGCATGCCATATATATATTATGCCCATCTCAACAAAAACTAATCATCTTCTTTATTACAAAAGAACACATTAAGTTGGGAAAAATGGTAGAGTAGGATGGGGGAGAAATGGAGGCAAAGTCATGGAGATTGATTTGAACACATTATATGCATTTGTGCAATTTTCTATTTTTTAATCAAGGAAGTAGTAGAAATAATTCAAAGTCAAACAATGTATAAGGTCAGTTTTCAGAAAATGCTACTCTTAAAGATTATTCATAATAGTTCCACACATTTAACTAAATACTGAAATGATTCTCTAATAGAGTCTCTGGTAATTTGGTCTCAAAGTTGCACATAGAAGAAAACATTTGATTACATTTTTAATGCAGGAATTTCAAAGATGAAATTCCCTCCTTCTCAACCTCAGAGAGTCTACTTTTACTATTAATATCCAAGGGAAGTTGGACTACAGTCCAGATTTGGTATTTATGTGTATGTCAATAAGAATAAAAGTTTGAACAGATTAAATTTTGTTCACTTTGGTTCCAAATAAATTAAAGTAGTTTCTAATGTTTGGCATACAATTGTGTTTTACCTTTATAACTTAAGTAATAACCATAGAAAATTAATTCTCAGTTCTTTGAGAACTCTTCAAAATTATTTTAAATGCACTAACCTTATAAATGATAAGTATAAGCTGGCTTATATTAAATTTATTTGTATTTTAGTTCTTTCCAAATATGTTATAAACAAAGCATTAAAACTGACCATCTATTCCTAAAACAGTTTTGCCATAGACTAAAATATGCAAATGTGATTATTTTCCAATATTGAGGATCACAACAAATAGGAAAACAAACTAGTTATGTCAAGAAAAGAAACAGATATTGGAAACTGAAGGTCATGGGTCAGTTTAAGGATGTGTATTTATTATATAAATGAAGAGAGAAAAAGAGAGTAACTATATCTAGTTCAAGAATATATTCACAGCTAGATTTATAAACTGGGTTGTTAACAAAACTATATCAGTACATGACTTATACTAAAAGTGCCTTTGACCCAGACAACCTAGCAGTACTGAAACTTGAAGCTAAAAAGTAAACATTTGCATGTTAACCAAGACATATCTGGTTTTGTAGATTCAATATAGAATACAATACAATCTATGTAGATGATATTATCCTAGCAGATATCTTATTTGAGGAGGAAAAATCATCCAGAGAATTTCACAGAGTAATGATTAATATAACACATATAACAATAGCAAAAATTGTATTAGTATTGGAGATACCATGCCATCTTCATTAGCATATAGAAATAGGTCTGAGTTGTTGCCCCTATAGTCTGAGCAAGTCCTTACCTTTTAGACAATTAAGAGACCTTTCAAGTAACATACATATTGATAATATTACTATCTGTGAGACTATACAAAGCAGTTGGAAAAATAATGATATACAAATCAATTTCTTATATTCTGAGTATTTGCAATGGATATAATGTTTATATCTACTGAAGTTTTTATGTCAATATCTTAGCCTTCAAATTCATAGTAATAGGAGACACTGATATTAAGATCATAATAACCAAACTTGTTATCTGATGTCCTGAGGAAATACTTAGACACTGAGTAGTCTCGACTGATTCATCTTCATATTATTGATGTAAGTTTTTATCTCTTATAGAACATACATAAGAAGAGTATGAGTCGTCACAGGATCTTTTGTACTTACACATTTCTGGAGAAGATGCCACATGAGTAAACTAGCTTTGTTGAGTAACTGGGTCAAAAAGCAACAAAATCGACTAAGAACAGAAGAGTAACAGAAAAAAAAAAGACTGGATAGAGAATTCAGAAATGAGGAAGGAGGAGGAAAAATGAATGTAAAGTATAATGGATTCTACTGTGGTAATATATTGTTATCTACCTCAGTTGCTTTGATAATGATTGATAATTGGAAATGGATAATTATGATGGAAAATGGACTGTACATTCAGAGTATCAGAGTTCATCTCAGGTTTATAACCACGGTCATAAATAGGCACCAGCACCTAGCTAGCCATTCACCATCTTGAAAATGAGTCTCTCATTTTATTTTCAGTATAGCCTGGCAAAGCAAGCAATTTCAAATGAGATCACACTGATCCAGAAATAAATTTAAGATCCAAGATTATTAAAATGAGCTAGTATACATCAAATACATTTTTTCTTGAAAAACACATACATCCACGAGATCTTATTTTTATATGATGGAAATGTCTATTGTATGGATGATATTAACCCTTCAAATATACTGGGTAAGTTATATTACACTTTTAAAAGATGTTAGTTCTAGGGAATGCAAAATACATGTTAAGAAAGTTATTCAAATAATTCTTGTGTCTATACAACATTTTAAACAAGGCTCAGGGTCACCATCTTTATAAGTTTTCATTAATCTAATTCCTCATTATTCTGAAATAGGTAGCTGAATATAAGTAATCACACATTTGCTCTGCATTTCTTACAGAAATCTATACATCAAGGATACCAAATATTTGAGAAGAAAAGTTACTATTTATAAAAGAATTTCAGCAACTAAATAACTATGATAGATTTTTTTGGACTAAATATCGAAATATTTATTAAATAGAAAGGTATGTTGGAGCACTGACTCAGTATTTAATATGAGAATCAATTCTATTATATTTGTGTCAGTTACTAGTCAATTGAAGTGAAGAGAAACCTTGACCAAGGAAATTCTATTTTTTGTTTATTATTATTACTGTTATTATTATCTATGTTGAGACAGACTATACTGGAACACACTGCCTCACTATATAGACTAGGCTGGCCTCAAACTCATAGAGATCCACCTGTCTCTACCGTTCAAATGCTGGAATTAAAGACAAGTGTCACTGAACTCAGTGACTAAAGCAACTCTTATGAGAAAATAATTTACCAGGGGGATTGCTTAGAGTTTCAGAGAGTTAGTGTACTATCATTGTGGTTGGAAGGCTTTAGGCATGGCTTTGGAGTAGCAGCAAAGAGCTTTACATCTTAATCCAGAGGCAGCAGACACAGAAAGAGCAACACAGGACCAGGTGTGAGATTTTGAATCTTAAAAGCACAGCTCAAGTGAAATACTGAAACTTTTTCCAGCAATGCAACACCACCTAATCCTTCACATCCTTCTGAAACAGTTTTAATTCCTGGTAACCAAGCATTCAAGTATATGTGTCCTTCAAAAGTAGGGCGGGGGTAGCCTGGGCTGTGGCCCTGCCTGGCCTGTCTGGCTGAGGCTCTCTCTTTCTCTCTGGTAGCAGGGGGCCTGCTGCTGAGGCGCAGGTCTCTCTCTCTCCTCCCTGGGCTGGCCTGTTTGCTACTGTTTGCGCCTTAATTAAAAGGGAGGCAATGTATGAATGAGTTATTTTATTGTAGGAAGGAGAAATATGCTAGTTAAGTAGAGAGAAGGAAAGGAGAGGAGAGAGAGAAAGAGAAAAGGAGAGGAAGAAAGGCAGAGAAGAGAACAAAGAGCAGAGAGAAGAGAGAGGGCAAGAGGGTAAGAGTTAGAGAGGAGTAGGAGAATAAGAGAGCAAGAGAGTGAGGAGGGGGCAAACAACACCTTTTACTGTATGGGGCGTGGCATGCCTGACTTGTGGACAGATGACTGTGTGTGTAAGGTCCAGCTAGAATGCTGGGAGTTTGAGGCAGTGTCTGCATGATAGAGAACACACCTCCTGCAGGGGCAGCTGTTAGGGGTCTGAGTTGAAATCTGAGCCATTAGTCTCAGGAGCAATTCACCGAACGCCTGCTGACCCTGTGAGCAGATGTTCAGTGGGTCTCCGGGGTTCCAAGGTGGCTCTGCTCTACTGGACTCTGGCTGTCAGAACTGCTCACTGCCCCACATATATGAGCCTATGTGGCCTGTTCTCATTCAAATCATCACAATATACATTCATATCTGTGGGGTAGTGGTCTGTTTAGGCAACCTGGGCCCAGTCGAGTATAAGTTTGGAACTCCAGTGACCCAGTGGGCAATAATTTTGGCCTGCAAGGAATAGAAGAAGTTCGGTCATGACTCCTGGGTCCCTGGCTCCTGTTTCAGTCACAACACACAACAGAGATGTGTGTTCTGTCACAGAGACAATGCCTAAAGCTCCCAGCATTCTAGCTGGACCCTACCCCTAGTCATCTGTCCACAGCTAGGTATGCCCTACTCCACAGACAGATAGTCTCACCTCACAATATAAGTGGCAGTTTTCCTCCTCCCTTTTCTCTTGCTTCCTTTCTTCCTCTCTTTCTCTCTTGTTTCCTCTCTTGCGCTCTTCCTCTCTCCCTCTCTTCCTTTCTTCCTCTATTGTCCTCTCTCTCTCCTCTTCTCCTCTCCTTCTTTTCCTTTCTTTCTCTCTGCATAGTCATGACTGTCTTCTTTTCTCTTTCCTATAATAAAATATCTCACGATGATGCATTTCCTCCTTTTAACTAATGTATCAAGCAGCCCCAGCATCAGCAGCATCAGGACACAGGCCATCATATATCATATTCAGTTTTAATCATTGTACAAGTTACTGTGCTGTATGACGACAATTTGTTGCAAGTATACAATGTATCTTTTTGAAACCTCCTATTTAGAAATATACATGGAATGTTTTCTGATAAGTTGAAATGATACCTGAGGTTGACTTCAAGTTATTGAAGCAAGAGTAAAAGAGCCAATATAGTGGTTATTAAAGTATGTTCCATAAGTCAGGAGTATCACTATCACCTGAAAACTTTTAGAGATATAATTCTCAGCCTCATACCAAAATACTTGAATCAGATATTTTCAACTCTGTATTTTGGTTTGTGGGTGATTTTGATGAATGATCAATTTTGAGACCACCCATAAAGATAATGATATCTATCATTTGATAATTGTTGATATTTTTAGACTTAGTGAATGAGTAAATAAATCTATAGTATCATATTTGGAAACCTCCAAATAAAAAGATCAAAGAAAATAATATGAAAATATAAAGGAAAATCAAAATAAGAGAGTATTTACATCAATTTACATCTAATACCACACAGAAAAATATTAACTTTATATCAGAAAAGCTGAGGAAGCAAAAGTTTATTTTTGATGTTTTAGAGGCTACAAAGTTCAAAGTCAGACTACTAGCAGGTTTCATTGTCCAATAAAGGCTATAGATTCATGAAGTAAGAAACTCTTCTTGCTTATTGGATGTTCATAAAGCCTTTTTCTGAAAAGGGCTTTACCTCATTCAAGAAAGAGAGCCCTGCTTAATAAATATTATCACTGGGTGGATAGAGAAGCACCTTCACAGAAGCAGGGAGAGGGGCATATCCTAGGGAGGGGGGTTGCGGAGGGGAAACTTGGAAAGAGGATAACATTTGAAATGTAAATAGAGGAAAGATCCAATAAAAATAAGTGAATAAATACTATCACATTCAGGACCTGTTCAAAGTATAATATGTATGGTGTCACAAGACTGGTGATGTTGGACTCACCAAGACTGAGGCAGCATGCATAGGGCCTGCACATGTCTGCACCAGATCTTCAGCATTCTTATGGATTGCATTTCAGTGTTTTTATAGGATTCTCTGGTACTTGTGCTTAATATTATGTTCTTTTACTATTATTGTTTATTTTGGCCAATTCTGGTATGTTCTTGTTTTTATTTTACCTTATTTTCATGCCTTAGAATCCTATTTTCTTCTAATGAGAGACAGAAATGGGATATATCTGGATGGGAAGTGAGTTGAAGCAAAACTTAGAGAAGTAAAGGAAGGGAAAACCATAATCAATATATGTTATGTGAAAAAAATCTATTTTTAATAAATGGGAAAAAAGAAAACAAAACAAAAATATTTGAGGCTTTCTTTGGGGTTACATATAAGAGTTGCTATGGAGTTTTAAAGTTTTCTCATCCTTCCCTCTTAAAAAACATACTTTAGAATTTCTGAAATGGGATTAGAACATCAATATATTTAAATAATAATGTTTTGTATGATTCTAATGTGCAGATGATTTTAGAAGTAATTGGCTTCAGCTTTCTCTTCTTTGCTAGTTGGAAGGGTCCATATTAAACATTTTCATATGTATATTTCCAAATTCACACTCCAGCCATAACATTCTGCTCTTTTTTTTTCTCATTTTTTCTTTTTCTTAGCCCTTACATAGGGTATGACCACTTAGCAGTTGGGCCAAAAAAGAAAAAAAATTCCTAAGGTGTACTTCATTGAATATTTAGAAACACTCCACGGCCTACTCCCTTATTCCTAAACAATTACCTGTTATTTTTCTACTGCTTCTGATAGCAATATGCCTTCTTTATGTATAGAACTTTCTTTGGCACTTTGCTCTTTTTTCCTATAGACACTATTCACTGTTCTATAAATACTACTTGTACTTACTTTCAATTATAAAACTCTTCTTTGAGAATATATTTTACTTTTTTGGTTTTTTTTTT